>JZKD02S1673490.1:280274-294691 GCA_000966675.3 Picea glauca | reverse complement strand
GACTTCTTATTCTGCCTATTATAATTGTCTGTTGACCAATCCGCAAAAGGGGATTTGCTCCTATTACAATAACCGATATGATTAATCCACAATGGGGATTAATCCTATGAATAAAATAACAATAATAATAAGAATACTCTTTGGAGTTACATTATTTCAACAGAATGATACCTGCCTTTTACCAAATAAACAAAAAACATTATAATAACCAATGATATCAATACTTTCAATCAGTGACTTCAACATGAAAGGTTTGCTACCAAACAAATTTATGCTCATAGGATAGATGTGTAGCAATAGTAATAAATCCAGAAATTGTAACTTATAAGAACAATGTAATCAAATATAAAGACCTTGCAATGATAATACTTTTCTCACTTACAATTTCCAGATTAATAGAAGCCAAGAAATGACTTTAAAAGGCTATCAAAGTACTTATAACAACAACAAATAAATAGTTATGACAGCAGCAAACAACTTCAGAAAAAGTACCTTACTAAGGCAATTTAGTGAACACTTTTAGCATTTACTGATTGTGGCTTTCCTAGTACAAATTCTGGGTGGCTTATCAATCAGCAAATGGGTTTAAAAGGCTGTCAAAAGTGGCTGTAACAGCAGCAAAATAAGAGTGATGACAGCTGCAAGAAACCTTCAGAAATGCACTTTGTGAAGAGCAATTTAGGCACAATTTAACTCCAACTGATAATACTTTGCTTCATGAAAATTTCTGGGTTGGTTTAGTTAACTTTATAAGCTAAATGGGCTGTTATACAGTGGCTGTAGCAGTGTTAGCAACAGCAGCAAGTTAGTACCCTAAAACTAGGTTAGTAGGTTACATCAAGTTGGTAGAGATAACAAGTGAAGTTGAGTGTAGTCTTGTCAAAGAATAGGATAAGAGGACTAGTGCCTTCAAGGATAATGGAGTCAAAGTGGACGGCTTCTTCTAAGGCTGCAAATCAATTTATGATAATGCACAAAAGTCTAGGAGGGAAAATGCATAGGAGAAGTAGTAACTTAAGTACCCCTATGCATTAACCTCAAGAGACAAGATGCTAGGGTGTAGGCAATTCTAGGCCCTAGCGCCTTGCTCTTCTTAGGCTTCTTATGGAGTAAAACTTATGCAAAGATAACTAAGTCAAAATCCTTAGAGTGCTAGTAATTTAGGGCTCTAGGGTTTCACTAGTTACTAGATCAATTCAATAAAAAGATTGGCAAATAGAAAGTAGGAAAGTAGCAATTTAAGTTTCTTACTAAAAGCATTAAGTACACCATGTAATTACATAATCTTGTATGAGCAAATAGAACCATACAACAATCCATTCAAAAATGTAGATTTTACTTGCACCAAGAATAATCATGAGAATACCATGCTCACCATAAAAACTTCCAAGATTGATCCAAGTTGCAAAAAATAGCCTTATACAAGAGTGCACCTCACAATTTCAGCCAATAACCCTCACTAAGGTGCAAATTTCAGACCTCTTGTCTTGCATGACAACTTGTGTTGTGTAAAATTAGAGTACTTTATGCTTATTTATACAAAACTTTGACCTTTAATTAATTTAAGGTCAAAAATAAGGCCGACCTAGCCAATTTACAATAAAATTCAAATTTAACATAATTAAAATTAAATTGCATCTTCAGACACTTCCAAGGGTGACGTCATGCCCTTCTCGGGTGACGTTGAGGCCCATAAGTGGAACGTTGAGCTAGAAATGTGGGACGCTTGGCCTCCAAAATCCCCAAATGATGCCCACATGTGCCACCAGGCTCATAAATGCCTCCAAAATAAAAACCCTAGCTCTGGATGATGTTTAGGGTTATGATGGTGACGTCCAGGGCCCTCAAGGGCTAACGTCCATGTGGAAGAGTAAGGTCCCCCTAGGTCTAGGTCTGCCAAGGTGTCTCCAAAGGAAACGTCCTTCTTTCTCCCGGTGCAAGTCTTCAATTTCTTCTTACCCCTGGCTGGGGTTGCAACATCCATCTATGGGCTTTAAGCCCCCATGAAGGTCCAAGCTAATCATTCCCTCACGTGTACCTGTCCACCGGGAAAGGTCTTGCAGCAATAACAAGTACGCCCTCCAGGGGTTCATAAGTCACAGGGATCATAACATGTAAATCACATCCAATAATTAAATTACCCAAACATCTGCATCAAACCCCCCTTAACCCAAACAAATGCTCAAAGACGTTATGCAATTTGACAAGTTATTTGGAGAAGGTCTCAGGGTGTCCTATTGGGCTAACCTCTCTTAAGTTTGGGGTGTTTCCCAGGTGGGATCTAGTCCAAGTCATGTAAATGTATGAGGTGGCATGGGGTAAATATTTGGGCATGGGTTGCATGTAATAACAAGGAAATGTAAAGTCTTACTTGCGGGTGCCTTTGTAGAGGGCGAGTTGCACCTTGTCATAAATGAAATTGTTTCCTAGCCCATTCATTGCCTTTTACTCTTAGCTTTATTTCTTTTGATATTTTACTCTTCTGCTTCAAGGGAATAGTTGAAGGCCATTGTCTTGGCTTGATGTCCAGAGGTGACAGTGTTATCCAACAACATTTCACGGAAATCAAAAGGTTGCCTCGTGATGAGACCCCCTTTCTCTTGACTATGCCACCAAGAGCCACTACCCTGGTTTGGTGACCAGATAGATGGTAGTGTCATACCACTACATGTCCATGGTCATAATAGGTCGGCTCATGATGAGACCCCTTATCCATCAACTAATACCTTGAGTGTTTATGTTATCTTATGGGTCCCCTTTTCTTACTGAGAAGTTTTTCACTGCTTTCTCGGGGATCCCTGGGCGAAGCATCTCGAAGGTTTCAACATTGGCTTTTAACACTTGCCAACTACTTTTACCCTTTGGGCCTTTAGCCCCTTCTTCCCATGAGGTAAGGTACAACCCTTCCTAGTGTAGTCAATCCCAATGCCCAAACAAGGATAGGGGAGATGAAAGGAATAAAGATGGAAAGTGGTAAGTATGGAGGGAACGAACGATGAATTTTCACAGATCCACCCAGTAGCAACCCATCCCAAAAGGAAATCAACTTACTAGGGCACCATGTCACCCTTCCAGGTATGAACGAGGAAAAGAGCATAATTTCCAAGCGAACGTCATGAAATGAAGAAGGATTTAATACAACATATTCAAGTGCTTCAAAAATCAGAGTGATACATACCATGATACTCGGACTCATTACCTCATGGAGCAAGACTCACCGCTACTTCAGGACCAAGCTGGTGTGATGGATACTGTTGTTGGTGATAAGTGGATTGCACTGAAGAAAAGAGGGGCCCTCCGAGGCCATGTTCAAGTCGTCTAGCTCTCAGTATTCCATGTCTAGGACCTGTGGGCCTAGAGACATGATCTCCTTAGTTATCCCTAGGCTAGGGGATAACATCTAGTTCCAACTCGGGGACATGCGCTTACCATAGAGCGCATGAGAACCTTAGCATCTCTGGTATGACCTATGCCCTTAGTCACCGGGTTCGGGGAATTTCAACCTTTAAATTCGAAATTTGTCGATTCTCATTGTAATCCAAACAAATTCGTTTAAGTTCGCTGAACTTCTAGGCAAACTTGAATCCGTACACGAAAATGAAAAAACTCACCTAGAAATTCGTTGAAATTCGGGTATGGTTCAATTCTGTTCGATGAACTTACGATTAAATTTAAAAAAAACAACAACAAAACTTTGTTGTCCCTGCGTCCGGTACCCACACTTCATCATTTCGATTTGTAAATCGCAATTCGAATTTGGCTTTCAGACTTAGATGTTCATTAACCCACAACCAGAATCTTGGACATCGCTCGGATGCCCCATTTCCTTCTTTGAGTGAATGTCGGGATATGTTCCTTGTGCTCTCAATTGCACATCACCCGGGTGCCCCATTTCTTTTTCTATGAGTGAATTCCTGGATATGTTCGTTGTTCTCGGTTTGTCCTTTCAACAAATTTCATGCGATATATAATTTTCAAAGGGGTGCGTGTCATATTTGTGCTTGGTGTTTAGGATCATAACATTTATTGAGAAACGTTGTTGTCTTTCTTTGCCATTCTTTTTTATATTGTTTTCAAATTTCCATCTATGTGAGTATATCATAAGATATCCAATTCTCTTTCCACTTTCCATCTTCCAAATATTGCTCTGCAATGTCAATTGATTTGTGTGTCTCACTGACAACTTACAAGGCAATCATGCTCCGTGTACCAAAAGGACCTTGCATGAAAACAACCATTCACTTGTATTTAAAGAGCATTATATTAAAATAATAGACATTCAGAACATGCACAACAAAAATTATAGGAACTCTCTTACCAAACAAGATTGATAGTTAACTAATTAAACGTTTATACGTGTTTAATGAGAGTAATGAATTTTATTATATATATTTTTTAATTTTCAAATTTTGTACTATGTTGAACTTAATGCCGAATTTTATTCCCAAAGTTTTTACACTCGATTTTTTGTCGAACTTCAAAGTCGCCGAACTCGAACACGAACACGAACCAGGTCACTAATCCTATGCCTGCTAAATCTCAACAAAAGATATCAATAATCCTTAGGGTGGTGATATCACCCCTTCGTCCATATATGATAAAAAGAAATGAAAGCATCTCTAGTCAAATATATGATTATGAGCATATATATATATATATATATACATAATGAATCAAGACAATATGAAAATGCAACTACAACTATGCTAACATGATATGCAAATGGTATATACAATGGATGCAAATGCCTACCTACCTCTACTTACTTGTCGGTTGAATGCTAGGTGTAATCATATAACCAGTGAAACCATCCTAGCAATACCTCATAATGTTGATTTTTCAATAAGCTAGTCTCAAGCATGAAGTTCATTCCATTTTTAGCATTTTACTTGAACCATAAACAATTTGTTGCAGCAACCAAGATCACAAGAAGAAACACCATGCACAAGTACACAAGAACTATCCTAGAAAACCCTTCTGAACAAGGGAAGAAAACCCAGCCAATCCTTTGCTATATTCTTCAAAAGAAAGACCTCCACCACCATAAGACTATATTCTTCAAAAGAAAGACCTCCACCACCATAAGACCCTACACACAAAAGGGTGCTCACAAACCCTAGAAGACTAGCGCCCAAGAGAGGTGCGCACTTTTCCCAAGAACAAGTGTTTGCTGAAATTTCCAAACTCACACTAGTGATATGTTTCCTCAATGGGAAATTTACTTTTATTTATATTAGACTGAACCTGTCAAAAGTAGTGTCTATTGGCACAACAGGGTCAACCTCAATAACTCAGAATATAATTAATAAATACCATATTAATTATCTTTTACATTAATTATCTTTCACTTTATGGTGGGGCTGACCTGTACCCTTTACATCACAATTAGGTTTACAAGTAAGTCTGACTCTTGTACAATATAGCAAGGGATCTCACACACCCACTAGTGCTCAGCCACTAGGGGCACATCCATCTGTACTCAGCCACATGGATGTCCACATCTCTATCTCACTGTGTCCCACAGGAGAACCACACTCACTAGTGCTCAGCCGCTAGGATCACATTCACTTGTGCTCAGTTACAGGCACGTCCAACTCAGCAGATCTCTATCTCACTGCATCTCACGGGAGAACCACACTCACTAGTGCTCAGCCACTAGGATCACGTTCACATGTGCTCAGCCGCAGGCACGTCCAACTCAACAGATCTCTTTCTCACTGCGTCTCACAAGAGAATCATCTGGAGTATCACATCATCTCAACTCTCTACACAGAGGACACCAGTACATTGTTTCATCTCCGTCTCAGAGAGAAAGACACACGCCCAACTCATGGGCTTCCCTACACAAGGGCTGCGGGCACACAACATTCCATCTCTGTTTCAAAGAGGAACCACACACTCAGCTCATGGGCTTCCTCACCCCACACAGGGCACAACATTCCATCTCTGTCTCAAAGAGGAACCACACACCCATCTCATGGGCACACTCAACTCATGGGCTTCCTCACCCCACACAAGGGCACACAACATTCCTTCTCTGTTTCAGAGAGGAACCACACACCCATCTCATGGGCACACCCAACTCATGGGCTCTCTCTCAGGCCGACTCACTCAGTCTGTGTCCTGGAGGATGTCTCACACACTTGTAATCATCAACACAAAATACCTGCCTCTGTGCTTCATCATAAACCAAAACAATGACAAGTCAAGCACAAAAATAACATGAGTTAGAGCATACATCATATCATAGGAAATTGTAAAGTCTAGCTCATGGAGGCGGGAGGGAGGGACAAAATAATGCCAATTCACACTTCTAAGAAAGTGCTCAATCCATCTCAGAAAGGGATCGTGAAAAATCAAAGGCTCAAAAGACTAACTCAAAGAGTCTGAAGGTTGGCTACCTTGGACGTCATCACATCCTGAGGTCTGGGAAGGGACTAGCAAGAACCTAGAGGATTAGGGGAAAGTTGAAAGACTGAGATAACAAACTTCTTCTTAAGGTATTCAACCTACCGTTGAATTCTAAAAGAAGGCTTTTCCCTAGAGAAAACTTGGGAAAAGGGACATGTTTCCCAACTGCATCCTCGGTGACATAACGAGGCAAAGTAATCGAAGGGAGTTGAAAAACCTTGTCACAAGTATCCTGCTTTAGGCAAGCAACGTCCTTACCCTGATCAAGATCTGAGCACAACGGTGGTTGATAATCTTCTTCATAGAATAAATCCAAGTGCTCAAAGGAATACTCATCAAAATCCTCAAGGTATGACCGAAAATCATCAGGAGAACATAGAACTAGGTCACCCTTGGGTGCCTGGAAAACATCTGCGACTACATCATCTCCTTGTTGCCAAATGTCAAAATTAGTAGTAACCTCATATGATAATTGTAAAGGCAACATTTGGAAATGACCCTCTGTTGAAATATTGTAACTTCGAAGAATATTCTAATTATATTTGAGTTATTATTTTGTAGATCAAATCCCCTTTTGTGGATTGATCATGTCGGGCCTTGTATAAGACCAAATCCCCTTTTGTGAATTGGTCAAACCATATTTATATGGTGGTATTTGTAAAGTTGGACCCTAGGGTTTATAACGTGGTTTTAACCACTCTTGGAAGAAGTTGTCCATACTAAGTGAAGAGACATAACCCTAGTGCCTCCTCAACTAGTATTTATAAGTGAGGATGGCGCCTCACTTGTTCATTCATTCACTCACTCAACAAGGGCACATCTTTTGAAGGCAGTTGCAGTTGCAGGAGGAAGGAGAAGAGAGGCGCATGCTCAGTCCTAGTTTATCTTTGGTGTTTTAGTCTTAGTCTTGGCATTGTATTGGCAATCTATCATTGAGGGGGTTTTGTTGGGTTTTCTCCCCCATGAGGGTTTCCCAGGATAAAATGTTGTGTACCTTGTGATTGTGTTTCTTTCAGTGATCCTCTTTATGTTGTTGTTTTGGAAACGCATTGAATGCTCTAGTAAATTGGAAATAACCTAATAACAACACTAAAACTTAACACCCTCAATGTCGTAAATGGGATCCCCATCATACCCAATCACATCCCATTTACGTTTCCCAACGTGTATGAACTCATCAATATTATCAACCATGTCAATCATAACACAAAGGGCTTAAAACATCCAAGGGCTCCTCTAACTGTTCTTCACTTTCCAAATCACAAAATAAAGCATCTTCAAAATATTGGAAAGGGAAATAACTTACCGTATTCACTTCTTGTTGTGCAGGAGCGTCGAAGACTTGGATGACTTCATCAAATGAAAGAACAAACATCAATGCTTCGTCTTCATGATTTGTCCATACATCTTTAGCTTCATAATATAGAGGGTCTAGCTTGTCCAAGGATTCCCTTTCTTCTTCACCTTTTGAATCATAGAATAGGGTATCATCAAAAACCCGAAAAGGAAAGTGACTAACCTCATCCTCTTCTTTTTGTGAAGGAGGAATAGGATCTCGGATGGCTTCATCAGGGGGAAGAGCACACATTAATACTTCATCATCATGTTTGATATCTTCAAGCTCTCGGTCTTCAACCAAGTCTTCATTATCCTCGGTAGAAGCATGAGTAAATTCTTGCTCTTCCTCATGGGATTGGAAACCTTCATTAGGATCCCTCTCCTCAACCTCTTGTTGGTCGATGACTTGTTCCCTTCTTTCCTGGAATTTACTAACAAAGATCTCAAGGGAAACTAATCTCTCCAGACTAAGAGTATCTAGGGTATCTTTGGGGTCATCAACTTTGATTTCTAGAGTAAAGAGGTGTTCTTCCTTGAACAAGGAGATATTTGCCTCAATTTGTATAGCCATGTGATAAGCTTCTTCGATTGTTCTTGGCCCCTTTTCACTGAGGAGAAACCCTAATTACACCAAGAGTGCATTGGTATAGAGGTAAACGAGGTACTTGTCTTCAGGACGATGGCTTCTAGGAATTTGTTGTAGCAAATTCTCAAACCTGGTATGGAATTCCTTGAGAATCTCATTCTTAGTTTGTTTCATGTACTCGAGTCTTTTTATTAGCATGTGGATATCGTCTAATTTAATATCCCATTTCTCGAGAAAGGTTTCTTCTAATTGGTCCATAGATGTGATGCTAGCATCAGGGAAATCATCATACCATTTCCTGGCATTGCCATGAAGAGTGGCAGAGAAAAGTTTCATTGCCAAATCTTCAGCATCATCACTGATAGGGTGGAGTTGAAAGAAATCCCAAAAATTATCCATGTGATCTTCGGCCCTAACCCCATCATTACCAGTGAATCTAGGGAGCCAATTTTCATACCTCAGAGGCATTTGTCGAGCGTAACCTGGAATTTCACTCATATCTAAGGGTTTAAAAAAATTTGGGTCCTGTTGTCACCTTATACACACTTGGGCTATCGTGGAAGAAATCTTCAATCCACTTAGTGTGTCCTTGTGGGCAAGTCTCAAGTCAAGGTGTTGTCACCTGATCCTCGACTCCTCCATCTAGGCCAACTCCTAGCAAAGCCAAGTGGGGTAGTCCCTAACAAATATACTAAGGCTCTTAAGCTATGTTAAGCAAAAAGAACTATTCTAGGAGTTTATTGCAAATGAAACATGAAACATTCAACTTTGATCTTTCATCAGATAAGATATTCATATAAAGCATTTGTCCAATCATGAAGATGCATGCATAAAAGGTAGGATACGATTTCTGCAAGATTGATAAATTTGTTAGACAAACACATTTAAGAATGAAAAATACTGCTCATACACATAAAGATGTAACCATAAAACCAGTGCCTTAAAAGTGTCATGGGCAGTTGTTGATCGCGTGTTTTATTAGGGTTTATTGAAAGTAGATTAATGAAATATGTGTGGCCTCTTTAGAGGTTGTTCCTTTGTTTGGAAACTTGTTGAGAACCTATCGAAGCCCAGGGCTTCACCAGTAAGTTCACTAAGAGTGTCGGATGTCCAAAACAGGTGGGAAACCAAGTCCTGAGAGGGCCCGCCTTACTTCACACACTCTCCTTAGGCGTTTTCTCGTGCATTGAAACAACAACTATTAAGGTTGTCCTAATTATACTACTCCACACTAACAACTCTCGTTCTGATGAATCCCAGGATCAAGCTAAGCTCGCAAGGGTTCATAGCATACACCAGTAATTGCGGGGAAGGCTTATTTTAAACTTTGAAAAAAAGAAACCAAACTTGAAACTGAAACTAAAAATGAAATTATAGAAAGCTTTGAAAGATTTTTTAATTACTATGAGCAAAAAAAAAAACTAAGCTAGCATGCATGAAACCTTGAAATTATTTTTTGTGCTTAAGTGCATGGAATATTGAGTGCTTTGTGAGATTGATTTCCTTATGCTTGTGTGTTTGTGAAAATAAGACGATAAAACTTGAAAAGAAAATAAAATAAAAGACAACCACACAACACCACCAACCCCCCTAAAAGTGATGAAGAAACTGGGCGCCAAAGGCCCGCTTTTATTAAGCCTATTACAACTTTGACAGGATGACTCTCTTTTCTTCTTTTCTCTTTTAGACTTTTATTTTGGATCCTTATGGAACTAGATCGATCGCTAAACCAACTATTACTAAAAGACTCCTTAAGTCTTGGTTTTTCAAGGGTCGAGTCTGGAGTGAAAAATCTTCAATCTTGGGTCCCGAAAAGGTTAAAATCTCCCTTGTACTAAGACGGACCTGCTAAAAACCAGCAAGGAAAAGTTATTAGTATTGGCAGAAAATGACATGCAAACACAAAATAGAAAGAAGAATTTTATAAGGCTTTTTCACAAAACATTTATGGACAATAAAAGACAATTTTTTAGGCTTTTTTAGAGATTTAAAGAAGCTAAGTAAGTCATTTTTCGAGTACTTTATGTTCGCTGTCCTAAAACAGAAAATTAAAGTACTTAATTGACTAGATATTAAAGAAAAGCAATCAGCAACTTTCTACTTTGAAATTTAACAGAAAATTCAGAAAATTGTTTAATAAAAGACTAGATCTAGACTTCGATTTAGCAATGAACTTGAAAATAGATCTAGATCTTGCATGCAAACACTAGATAGTAAAAGTAACTTGAAATCTGATCTAGCTATCCATGCAATCCAAGAAAAAGAAAGAAAGGAATAATTTTTTTGATTTTATAGAGCCTTTTGCTTGAGCCTCAAGAACCCTTGGGCTATGGAGTCCTTTGGTGTGAAGAAGAGGGAGGAAAGTTTTCTGAAATGCTTTAAGAGAAAGCAAAGGGAGCAACCGAGCTCCTTTGAATCTCCAAAAGGTTGGTCTTTCACGCTGCAAGTTCCTCGCAAGTACCTTCAAACAACGGTGTTTCCTACAAGAGAGACTTTGTTCCACGTTAGTTTAAACAAAAACCAAGCATGAAAATATAAGCATCAAGTGCATTAAACAAATATATAGACTAGCAAGTGAGTAGAACTATATATTCCAATTGGATAACAATATCCTTACCATAGCCACTATGCAACTACAATGAAGAAACTTGAAATGATATTACCTCATAAGCTAACAATCCATCCACACATGTGAGACTAAACACCAAATATCGACCTCCAAAGTCTTTGATTCAATAGAAAAAATTATACAAAGTAATCAAGTCGCCCAAGCTCCAACTGGACTTAATGGAGGAGGGTCGGGATTGATTTATACACTAACCGGTGGAAACTCTAAAGTAAAGGCGCATAGGGCAAGAGGAGATGTGCATGTCCTAAGAGGGGTTGCGCATAAGCTAAGTGAGGTGAGTGTGGAGTGGAAGGTGGGTGTAGTCAAGTGGACTGAGGGTGAGTGGGAGATGAGTGATGGTAAGGGCGAGTGGAAGTGAGGTGGTAGGTGAGTGGGAGTGGAGTGGTAACATTGGGATTAGCGCCCACACTAGAGAATGCGCCAACCATGAAGGGAGATGCACATTAGCTCATTGGGATCTCCACCCATGTGCCACATCAACAAACCCATGCGCCTTCACTAAAGGAGACCCCTGCAAACTGTACTCAAGACTCCAGACAAGGCAAAACGTGTTTCCGACATGTTTGCTAACTTTTAGGGACTCCCCTATTTTTTATGAAATTTAATTAAAGTTCCCTTTTCGTCTTTTTTGAGAGAAAATACATTTTTGAGTGATTAAAATCACTTTTTTGCCTAGACAAAAGGAGAATAAGGGTTTAGGGGGTACTCTAGCTTAGAAAATGAGCACAAACATGGTATCTGACACTGACTGATGCCATTTTTTACAACTTTATTGACTCTTACATTAAAAATGTTTGTTTTATAGGAAATTTTTTATTTGACTAAAACATTAAAAAAAACCTATGGGGACCTACCGCAATTTCCATATGACTCAATAGACATGACCTAGCATGAACTCGTATACATTTAGACACTAGACATTGGTTATACCATGCCAAGGCCTAACCATCAGCACATACTCCAACTTTGGAGTCAGTTTTGAATGAAAAAACTTAGAAATTATTAATTGCCTGAAAAGACAAGTAAGAAATAATTAACAAGAGAAAAAAACACTCTAGAGTACATGCTCGTGCCCGGGTATTAGGTGGCCAATAGTCTTTTACAACTTTCATGCTCAAGTCATTTATTAGAATGCCCCGAAGGGATGGAAATACGGAAAAAAGGTGGTCTGATAGACCTGCTGAATCTGTGAACACTGACTTCTGAGCATTAGTCTATTCAGTCTCTAGCGGCTCATCTTCAAATCCAGCTAGTACAACTCGATGGATAACAGGTCCCATTGAGAAGCCATGGTTGGCTTTGTCATTAGTGGAGTCGCCAAATAATCCTTCTAGGGATCATCAAAGGGAAAAGAGGGAAACACCCTCAGTGGAGTCGCCTGGTAAGCTTTGTGAAGTAAAGGCTTTGGATAAAAGCTTACCGAAAAAGTGTCATTCGAGGAAAATTGACTCGATGTTCCCTGACAACGGCACCAAAAATGTTATCGCACAATCTATACTTGCCCAAGCCTAAAGGCAAGTAGGCCTAGATTGACGTAACACAAAGGTAACCCTATCACTATCACCCCAATAGGGTACCTCTTTCTCTTTAGGTGGAGGAAAGCCTCACTCCAAGGGAGATGTCCCGGGACCTAGTTGGTTGATTAAGGGCAAAAAGATACAGTGAAAACCCACCCCTCTCTTTAGGTCACTCAATAGAAGAAGTCACTTTGGTGAAGTTGAAAGGGGCAAGGGAAAATGAAAATGGGTTTGTACCTGCCCTTTACCAATGAAACATCAAACGTTAGTAGCAACAATTATAATCAATGACTTCTTAAACAAATTATGTGTTGCCTGAACAAGTTACTATACAATCAAAGTGAGATCACAATACCAGCAATGTCTCTTGAAAGGTACAAGTTATGATGACAAGGAAGAGATACAATAGTCTTGCAAACTTGATAATGGTTTGTCACTCACACTTTTCAAGATAAATACAAGTCAATGAATGAATTAAATGGCTGTCCAAACAGCATTAATTGATGATGATGACAGCAATAAAACCACTTCAGAAAAAGTACTATAATAGAGCAATAAGACACTACTTCAATATCCAATGATTATGGTTTGCTTAGTACAAATGTCCAATGGTTTTATGGATGATTTTAGAGCTGTTAAGGGCTGCAACAATGGTTGTAACAGCAGCTATGACAGCGGTAACACCTTCAGAATTTGCACTCTAAAAAGGCAATTAAACATACACTTTAACACTTATTGATAGTACCTTGCCTTATACAAATTCTGGGATGATTTAGATGGTTAATAGGCTAATATAAGCTGTGAAATGATAGTTGTAGCAGTGATTATGACAGCAACAAATTAGTTGTTAGTATTTCTAGACTAGGTTAGCAAATTAATAGAGTATAAAGTGAAAGAGTTTGAGTATGAAGTGAAGGAGTTTGAGTTGAGTCTTGTCAAGAAATAAGAGAATAGGACTAGTGCCTTCGAGGGTAATGGAGTCAAGGTGGACGGCTTCTTCTAAGGCTGTGCACAAAAGTCTAAGAGGGAAAATGCCTAGGAGAAGTGGTAACTTAAGTCCTCCTAGGCTTTGACCTCAAGAGTTTTTCTTTTCAATTATACTTAGCTCTGGAATTAATAATTGATTCGCCAAGTCGACATTAATGTAATTTTCCTTATGATTCATATCGATAACAATGTTAATCTCTTTTTCTTGAATACTCCCTTTGAATGTTAATAATCCTATGTGTGAGGTAAAAAGCCTTTGCAAAAAAACTTCCTTCTTTATTTTTATTAAAATCCATTTTAGTCCTTTACATACTTTTTATATTATATGAACAAGGTTCATTTACTGAAAATCCAATGTGAAAAGGGCATTGGGTTAAAATCCATATAGGACAAGTATTAAATATTTTTAATAGTGAATGAGATACGATAATAATACAAAGCCATGTGACGGTGCACTTCTAACATTGACTAGTCACAATGGTTAATAGGCCATGTCCCTTCATTAGGTCAGGTCTTTTTAGATAAGATGTGTCCTTTCATTTATTATTAATTATTATTTATTATTGTTATTATTGTTTACTGATGTTTATATATTATATATTTAAGTTCATTACACATAATATTTTAGTCTTTATAGTTACACTAGTTCTTTAACAAAAAGTAGTTATCCTAGCTTCCTTGGATCTTATTATAGAAACTCTAGTAAGGTGTGAATCAAGATGCAATTGGAGATGGTTGTACACATACAATTGCTAAATTAGCTTATACAGGTATCAGCAAGGTGCATATATGAGTTCACCTTGCAATCAAAAAACATTTTTATTACAGGTAGAGTCACCACCCATCCTCCCTCCATTTTCCTATTCAACAAGTAGTTAGTCGTGACCATCTATTCCTGCACAAAGAAACTTGGGGGCAAACCAAACCAGTGTTGCCAGAGCGTGGGAGC
>JZKD02S1673490.1:251795-262647 GCA_000966675.3 Picea glauca | reverse complement strand
GGGACAATGTCCTGGCGTGGTCACTAGTGGTGACAATGTTACCCACAAGCATTTCACGGAGATGAGAAGGTTGGCTCGTGATGAGACCCCCTTTCTCTTGGCTATGCCACCAAAAGCCACTACCCTGGCATGGTGACCAGCTGAATGGTAGTGTCATACCACTACATGCCCATGGACCTAATAGGCTAGCTCGTAATGAGACCCCCTGTCCTCCAACTAGGTCTTGATTTTATTATTTTATGGGTCCCTATGTTTCTTGCTCAGAAGCCTTTTATTGCTTTCTCGGGGATCCCTGGGCGAAGCATCTGAAGGTTTTGTTCTTTTGGCTTTTAACTTTTGCCAGCTACTATTACCCGTGGGCCTTTAGCCCCTTCTTCCCACAAGGTAAGGTACAACCCTTTGCTAGTTTGGCAAACCCAATGCCCGAACCAATGTATGGGATGGATGAGAAGGAAAAAGATGAAATGTGGTAAGTATGGTGGGAACGGACAATGACCTTTCATGAACCCACCTAGTGGCAACTCAAACCTTATGGGAACCAACTTGCTAGGGCATCCTGTCATTCCCCCCAGGTGGAAAGGCATAAGGTCCAAGCACACGTTAGAAGTAAAAAGAATTAAATGCGCATATTCAAATGTTTTAAGAATCAGAGTGACACATACCATGATACCCAGACTCATTACCTCATGGAGCAAGACCCACTACTGTTGAAGAACAAGGTCGATGGGATGGATGTTGTTGTTGCTGACAAGGTGGAGGCGTTGAAGAAGAAAGATGGGCCCTCCAGGACCAGGCTCAAGTCAATATGCCTCTCGGTACTCCATGTCTAGGACCTATGGGCCTCGAGACATAATCTTCTTAGTTATCCCTAGGCTAGGGGATAACACGTACTATCATTGCACTAGCTGCATCTATGGGTTGGAGACTACATCATATGGATGTAAAGACAGCCTTTCTCAATGGTGAGATTGAGGAAGAAGTTTACAACGAGCAGCCAGAAGGATTCGTGATACATGAGCAGAAATCTCATGTGTGCAGGTTAAAGAAAGCCCTGTATGAACTAAAACAGGCACCTCATGCTTGGTACGAGAAGATGGATGGATTCCTGATGATTTTGGGCTTCAACAAGAGTGTTGTTGATCCAAACCTATACTACCATATTGTTGGTGACGAGTGCTTGATCTTGGTCCTGTACGTTGATGACTTATCCCCATTGGTTTAGAAAGACTTATTGTTGAACGCAAACGAGCATTGACTTCTAAATTCGAGATGAAGGATCTGGGTATGATGCACTACTTCTTGGGACTAGAAGTATGGTAGAGGATCGATGAGATTTTCCTGAGTCAAGGAAAATATACAGTGGAGATATCGAAGAAATTCGGTATGACAGACTGCAAATTCATGCCTCCACCAATGGTGATGGATCTGAAGAAAATGAACGAGGCTTCTACTAATTCAGGCGAGATTGATCCACATCTATACCGATAGCTGATTAGATCATTGATGTATCTGGTTAACACCAGACCTGTTATATGTTATGCAGTGAACGTACTCAGTGAATTCACGAATCAACCGAGACAACTGACTCGAGGCACAGTTGGATATGGCCTAAGATATGCCTCCAGTGTAGACATGAGATTGTAGGGATATGCTGATGTAGATTGGGCAGGGAGCGCAGTGGACCGGAAGAGCACATTTGGTTGTTGTTTTACCTTGGGATCTGCCATGGTTTCCTAGTGCAATAGAAAACAAAGCTCTGTGGCTTTGAGTACCGCAGAAGCAGAGTACATAGCGTTATATGTGGCAACCCGCAAAGTAGTGTGGCTTCGCAAGGTCCTTGCAGATGTATTTGATCATGAGATGGATTCTACCATTATTCATTGTGATAAGCAGAGTTGTGTGAAGCTCTCAGAGAATCCAGTGTTTCACGATAAATCGAAACACATTGAGATCAAATACCATTATATCAGAGATATGGTGCAGAGGAAAGGAGTACACATGCAGTACCTTTCTACACATGAGCAGATTGCAGATGTCTTCACCAAAACGCTTGCTAGAATGAAGTTCGAGTACTTCCGTAAGAGACTTGGCCTAGTGGAGAATGCCTCCCTAGCTGAGAGGGAATTTTGATGATTGCAGCGTCATGTGACATTCTCCAGGATACGTTCTCCTCTAGACTAAGTTGAGTCGACCTGTGAGAGAGCCCATGTGATGGGTGTATCATTCTCCTCTGGACAGAGTTGAGTCGATGTGTTGTCTCCTGCCTTTGTACTCCTGTCGACTCAATTGAGTCAGGCTTGAGATAGTACTCCAGATGATTCTCCTGTGGACTCAGTTGAGATAGAGATCGGTTGAGTATGACGTCCTTGTGGTTGAGCACAAGTGGACGTGTCCCTAGTGGTTGAGCACTAGTGGATGTGTGGATCCCTTGCTATATTGTCTGAGTGTAAGATTTACTTGTAACCCTAATTGTGATGTAAAGGGTACAAGTCTGCCCCACCATATGTGAAATATAATTAATGTTTATTGTATTAATTAATTATATCACTGAGTTATTGAGGTCGACCCTATTGTGCCAATAGACACACCTATTGTTGTGTCTGGTCTTGTATAAATAAAGGTGATTTCCCCATTGAAGAAACACACTTTTCACTTGTCATTTGGAAATTTCAGACCTACTTGTAAGGCTGAAGTGCGCACCTCTCTTGGGCGCTAGTTTCAAGGTTGTAGAACACCCTCTTGTGTGCATCTAGGGTTTATCGTTGGAGGATCTTCTCTTGAGAATATAACAAAGGATTTTTGGGTTTTTCTCCCTTGTTTGAGAAGGGTTTTCCCAGGATATTTCTTGTGTTCTTGTTCATGGTAATTCTTCTTGTGATCTTGGTTATTGCAACACTTGTGTATGGTGTTATTGCATTTGTTTATGGTTCAAGTACATGCTAAATGAAATAAACCTCGTGCTTGAGCCTAGTATAGCTGAAAATTAAACAGGTTTCCCATCACCCGATCTACAGTTTGGCAGTGGGTTTCAGCAGTTTGGCATCTATATTCTTGGAGGCTAAATTATTGGCTTGTTTCAGTTAGGAGGGGGCATCTATCTTTAGAGACACTATGGTTTAGGGGTCTTCCAATTGATCTATTGCTCTGAGACTCCTCATACCTTCTTGCATCATCAAATTTACCTTCTCATGGAGTTTTGCAATGCTTTGAGGCCATCAGAGAGGAGGTCGTACTTCCCTTGATCTATTCCAGCAATGACTTGCGCATTGTGAGAGAGAGAGAGCATCACATATAGCAAAGGGTATCCATTGGATTGCAATGTTACTTGGTCCTCGGCTTGGAGAGGCTTTTGGAAGCTTGGATCTTCTTCTATCTTGTATCTTGGAGGCTTGATCAACCCAACACTCTATTCACTTATATATTCCAGATCTGCACCAGTTTGTATGAGATCAGAGATTTATTATTAATAAATCATATCTAAGATATTTATGGTTATTTCTTGTGTTGTTGATCTTGCATCTCGTTGAGTACTTAAGGTGCCTCAACGAGAGGGTTAGGGTTTCTGCAATTGCACCTGCAAGTAACCCTAGCGGCAGTGMTTTGGTAACTRCTCCTGCTAGAAACCCTAGCGGTAGTTCTTCAACAAGCTTAGTATCCTTATGGCTATGCTCCCTTCCAGTGGTTAGACTGAATGAAGGAGGTGTGGGCCCATAGCCTRTTAGAATCTAATGGATGTGCTCGTTTAACCATAGACATTATCATTATTGTCRCCCA
Source organism: Picea glauca (assembly GCA_000966675.3). Taxonomy (NCBI): domain Eukaryota; kingdom Viridiplantae; phylum Streptophyta; class Pinopsida; order Pinales; family Pinaceae; genus Picea; species Picea glauca. Next base: position 258,873 of record JZKD02S1673490.1, on the reverse strand, counting down.
ACCATAGGCCGAAGCCACCCCCGAGCACCTTAACCTTGATAGACAATCATTCCGGAAGCAAACCCTAGGCTAGATAGCCAAACAAAGGATGGCGCACCTTTCTTCAAGGATAGCGCACCAAGCAAGAGCTGATTAGAGAGTCCAAACCATAACCAAGAGATAGTCCAAGCCAAAACCGAAATCTGCTACCTGCAGCAGCTGCAACGACAGCTCTCCTCCAAACTTGTGCACAAACTGGCCAACTGCAATGCGCACAAGTGTTGCTTCTGCAGTTCTGAGAATGCCTGCCAGAATGAAGACTGGCCTCCTGTATTTATACTAAATCCGGCAAACTGCCTGGGCCGACTTCTCATTTTGGGTGCCTATTTACTTAGTATATAATATTTCCTTTAGTTGACTTCTTCTCTTGGAGGCTAATAACCTAATACAAGTTATCCTCTTGAGCCGACTTGTCTTCTAGGGTCATTAGCCAACTAATTAGGGTTTCTTCTTGCTTCCCGGAATATTCTATTCTCGTTAGGTTTACATGTGGAGGTAAATACCTCCCGCAGCTACCATAATATCATCATAGTCATCACTGGGAAAGGGACATTACAACTCCCCTAAGCCAAAAACCTCCAATGCCAAGGAGAAGAAGCTCAATGAAGGCATATCTACCCCAAGTCAATCCAAAATCTCCAAGGAAACAGCAGAAAATCTCCATCAATGTGATGAAAATCACAATGTGGAACCTCATGCAATATGAGGTGTAACAGGAAGCAACAAAATTCGCCAAAAATCAATCAAAAGAAAAAATGCTAGTAAATGCTACAGTTAAGATTTTCAAAGATCATCATTTGTAACCCAATCCATATCGCACAGTGAAAAAGGGTAGAAGGAAGAAACCAGTTTGAATAGAGAGGGAAATAATCAAAAGCACAAAGGTAATTTAACAGTCATGCAAAGGCTTTCGATCAGGAGAATATAAAAAATGAGCGGGGGAAATGTTGAGTCCTCAACAAGCCCATATGCAAGTATGCCCCCCGCTCATTTTTGGGCAGATGTTACATGGAAGAAATCTTGTTGAAAATGAAAAATGTAACATGGAAGCATAAAGTGGACTAAGAATAGGTAGCCTTTAGATGTAGGTCATATTTTGCCTACAGCCACATGGCTACATCTTGCCCTTCAAAGAAAAACAAGAATCGAATTTCTTCCAAACCTACTTAGTGGTAACTTGGTAAGGTGTTGATGACAGCCACCATTTGATTATAGTAGCATTTAGGAGCCAATGGAGGGAAATATCATAGATGGTATGATCGATAATTGTGATCCACCCAAGGACCTTCAAGAGGAAGCCCTGGATATCAGCTCGTCAAATAAAGAGGAGCCATGTATCTCCCCATCACAAGTCTCTACTATGGAACATCACGTTCATGAAGTTGAAGGAAGGGATTCAGGGCCTTCCTAAGCTGTCATTTGTGATAACCAGTCAATTTCAATGGGAATCCATCATGAAGCAGATGATCAAGGTTGGATTGAAATCAAAAGTCAAAAGGATAAGAATTCTATCAAATCAAACCATATGAATCTTCAGCCAAAGAAAGGAAAAGGCTAATTGCTCTTCACATTTTGTAAAGGATCTAGACTTGATCCAGCCCATTTAGTTCAGCAAAAGCAATCCTTTAGGACCAGTCTCTAGAGAGTTGCAGTGTTTGTTGAGGCACCTCTATGGGTTTTGGAATGTATCATCGTACCAATTTTGGTGTTTTTTGAATAAAAAAATCATTTTCCAAGCAAAAGAAACATAGAGACCAATGATCATTTCATGTTTAGATGTTCAACATGCTATCATATAAGAGAGGTATAGATAGGTTTTTTATAGAAGGTCTCATAACATAAAGCAACCGTTTTTAAGAAAAGAATGTTGTCATGAAAGAAAAAATTCAGTGAGACACCCTACGAAGGAAAAACAGAATGGAAGACCTCCAAGCTTTGGATCAATTAATTAGCAAATGTGCTACGACCCTTCTATATCTTCTTCATTTCTTTTAGTGCACTGGATTAATTATCTATGTGTGAACTCTATTACATACAATTTCCCACATTGTAAATTCTTGTTACAGATCCCATAGATTGCTTCGCCTGGCAAACATTAATAAAAATGACAGTTTGAAATAGAGGTTGCGTTAGTAAAATGCTAACCATGCTAAACTAAAGAGGCTCGTAACAAAATGGATTTCACCTCTTTTTCATTATTACAATAAAATTAATTATCACCGTAGAAGAAGCATGGACTAAAAGTTGCAGTAATAGTTATATCAGCTGCATCTAGGAAATCACTTGAAATGATAGGTTCAACTCTATAAATAAATAGAGGCGCATAAACAAACACATACTACAGCTTGCATAAAACTATAGAAAACAACTCATAGATGGACAACACAATACAGGTGGGAAAATTAATAATAAGATATATGAAAGGGTAAAATTGCTCACTGAAAGACAAAAATATAAAAGCTAGAAAGCACCCAATCTTTGAACAATTTTTTCCCAAAAATGTCCATAATCAATACATCAATTGCCTCTTGGCAAACCCTTGATCCGCCATAATGATTCAAAGCATATTTTAGTAACAACAATAAGTGGATTATACACAATCACTTATAGTTTCCAGCTATGAAGAAGTATCTGAACATTTAGAAATTGAAGAAATAGATGTAAACATTACTATAAGCAATAATAGGAGAATTGAGATATTATCATTTTACATCAATAGAAGCATGCAAATCCCAATATAAGCAATAATCACAGATGAAATATTATCATTTTTCATCAATAGAAGCCTGCAAATGACATCTTAGCTTGCTCATTATAGGAAAGTTATAAGATGTCAAGACCAATGTCTTCTTACACGCAACAATGTTTTTAAGTACTCGAATTAAGGTGACAGACTAAAAGGGGGATATTCAGCTCACCGAGTCGAAAGAAGTATGTAAAGAAAGGATTTGTGAAACAAATGTCCTCTGCTGTGAGAGTCCAACGAGCTTGCTTCCAGTCCGTAATAGGAGAACCCTTAAATCCCCATATAAGTGGATCATCCAACCTAATATGGTCATAAAAAAATTAATCTGAAGATAGTTTATAGGTAAATATCCACACAAATGTTACATAGGAATCTTGAAAAGAATAAACTATTATAAATATTATGTAGTGAGTAATAGCATCAGTAGATATATAAAAAAAAATGACACAAGCTATGTTAAGGCTAATCAAATAACATAATTGCATAAAATCAAGAGCAAAATGGAATGATGTTACCATATTGTGCTAACTAGTGTTATTTGACTCGTCTAAGACGTGCCAAGTCCTCTAAGTCTAGTTGAGTCACCTCTAAAACAAGTATTTGGCTCAAACTTGCCAAGTATACTCTAGACTCACCAAAACTCGCCAAACTCACAAGTCTACACTCAAACTTGGCCCAAACTCTCGAGTTCGAACCTATAGCAATTTTGTGGAACCCGCGCGCCATTTGGAGGCAAAAACATCAAAAATGAAAGCCTAAAACCTTACACGCATTGATAGATAGTAACTCGCTCTCATTTCACTCGATCTCTAACACTATCCATTTCCTCTCATTCTCTTATTTGTTGTTTGATGTGACTACGTGATTGTGAGGGGCAATTTTATTTGTTGTATTTGACAATTTCTGAAAGGAGGGCGAGTTCCACTATTATTGCAAGGAGGTCAGGTTCTGCTAGTTTGTGACTGTGCTTGTGAAAGAGGCCAAGTTCTGCTATCACTATTTGTAGGGCACTTATATTTGTTGTGTGGAGGGGTGGTTTTATTTGTTGTGAGAAGGAGGGACGATTGTGTTTGCTACATTTTGGTTGTGTGAAGGACTCAAGGAGGATGCACTTGTGATGTGTGAAGAAGGTATGTCAACTTGTCAAGTATATGCTTCTAATTTTTTATCTATATTAGACTTCAGTGTTTATTAAATTTTCATCTATCTGCTAGCATATGAAAGGCTTAAGGTTTAACTTTTTAAATCAATCTGCTAAATTCTTATTCATGGCTACTAAGTCTAAATCTGAGAGGCCTCTTGATCAAAAGCATGGGTACACTGTGTCCACAAGGATCTGAATGAAGGAAAGCAAGTCAAGTGCAAGTATTGTCCAATTGTTATGTTTGGGGAAATAAACAGGCTGAAACACCACCTAGTGAGAATCCCAAGAAAAGATGTCATATTCGTGACATTGCCCAGCAAAAATCACAACAAACAAAGAAAACAAAGAAAGGTGAGCTAGGATGAAGTTAGAAGTTGTAGGAATGGGTAGTGTTATCGTGCAATCTGTACCTGCCCAAAGCCTTAAGGCAAGTGGAGCGAGATTGGCATAACAGGGGGTGATATATCACTATCACCTTAATAGAAAACCCCTTTCTTTTTAGAAGTATGTCAAGACCACCCCAAGGGAGACGTCCCTAGTGACCTAAAGGGTTGATAACTAAGGCAAGGATACAAGAAAATCCACCTCTCACTGGTCACTCAAGTTAAAAGGTTCTTATGGCCTTTAAGGGATGAAGCAATGATGAAAATAAGTGTACCTGCCCAGAACAAGACAACAGAGGAAAAGTATGGCAACTTTCAAGTACCAAATGATGTTAGTGCTTCATAAGACCATAAACCTTCAAGAAATAGGCTAGCTGATATAAAATTGCAGCAATCTAATAGTTTACAACAGCAATTAGTATTTTGTAACAGCTGCAACAAATACTCCTCAGAAAAGCTTGAAAAGATAGCATTGACTATGTAGAATGATAATAACTTGTCACAAGCAATTTCTGAAATGATTAGATAGCATTCAAAGCCAATTATGCAAAAAATTTGCTGCATTTAGATGGCTGTAGCAGTCATTTATAACAGCAGCAAATAAGTTAGTGATCTAGGCTAAACTATGGTTAGAACTTAGAAATAGTTAGTAAAAGCTTAGGAGAAGAGTGTTTGAGTGTTTAATCAATCCTTCAACAAAAGAGAGGCAAAAACTAGTACCTTCTAGGACTTATGGAGTCAAGTGGACGACGTCTTCAAAGCCTACAATTCAATTTTTTGATAGTGCACAAAAGTCCAAGAGGAATGCATAGGAGAAGTAGTAACTTAAGTCCCCCTATGCATTTTCCTCAAGAAAACAAGATACTAGGGTGTAGGCAATTCTAGGCCCTAGCACCATGCTCTCCTTAGGCTTCTTATGGGATAAGAACTTAGGCAAAGATAACTAGGTCAAAACCTTAGAGTGCTAGGAAACTATGGTCTAGGGTTTCACTAGTTACTAGATCAATTCAATGAAAAGCTTGGCAAATAGAAAGTAAGAAAGTAGCAATTTAAGTTCCTTACTTCAAGCACTAAGCATATCATGCAATTTCATAATCTTGTATGAGAAAATAAAACCATACATAAACCATTCAATAGATGACAAAAAATGCAGATTTTACCTACTTGCACCAAGAATAATCATGAAATACATGCAAGATCACCATAAAAGCTTCCAAGATTGATCCAACTTGCAAAAAATTAGCGTTATACAAGAGTGTGCCACACAATTTCAGCCAATGGCCCTTCTAGGGCGCAAATTTCAGAGCTCTCCTCTTGTGTGAGGAGTTGTGATGTAAAAATGAATGTATTTTATGTTTATTTATACAAAACTGGTGACCTTTAATTAATTTCAGGTCAAATAAAGGCCGACCTGGCCAATTTACAAATAAATTCAATTTAGACATAAATAAAATTAATTAGCATCTAAAATCATCTCCAAAGGTGACGTCATGCTTTTCGAGGGTGACGTTGAGCCCCTAAGGTGGAACGTTGGGCTCCAAATGTAGATCGTTTGGCCTCCAAAGGCCCTGGATGAAGCCCACACGTGCCAACCATCTCACAACTACCCTCAAAATGTAAACCCTAGCTCTGGATGACGTCCAGGGTCATCATGGTGACGTCATGGGCTCTCAAAGGCCAACATCTAGGTGGAAGAGCAAGATCCCCCTGGGTCTAGGTCTACCAGGGTGTCTCCAACAGCAATGTCCTTCTTTCTTCTTGGTGCAAGTCTCTGATGTCTCCCTGCCCCTTGTTGGGGTTACAACATCCATCTGTGGGCTTTCAGCGCCATGGAGGTCCGAGCTAATCATCCCCCCACGTGTACCTGTCCACCGAGCAAAGTCCTGTAGCAACAACAAGTATGCCCTCCAGGGGTTCATAAGTCACAGGGATCATAACATGTAAATCATATCCAATAATCAAAGTACCCAAACATGTGCAACAAACCCTCCTTTACCCGGACAAATGCTCAAAGAAGTTATGCAATTTAACAAGTCAAGTTTGGAAAGGGTCTCAAGATGTCCTATTGGGCTAATCCTCCTTCAGTTTGGGGTGTTTCCCAGGTGAGGACCAATCTAGGTCATGTAAGTGTATGAGGTGAAGTGGGGTAAGTGTTTGGGCATGGAGTGCAGTGGTAACAGGGAAATGTAAGTCTTACCTATGGGTGCCTTTGTAGAGGACGAGTTGCACCTTGTCATGGATGCCATTGTTTCCAAGCCCATTCAATGCCTTTTATTCTTAGCTTCATTGCTTTTGATCTTCTTCTTTTATGCTTCAAGGGAAGAGTTGAGGGACACTGTCCTAGCATTGTAACCAGAGGTGACAGCGTTATCCACAAGCATTTCACGAAGATTGGAAGGTTGGCTCATGATGAGACCCCCTTTCTCTTGGCTATGCCACCAAGAGCCACTACCCTGGTTTGGTGACCAGATAGATGGTAGTGTGATATCGCTACATACCCATGGTCATAATAGGTCGACTCATGATGAGACCTCCCATCCACCAACTAATACCTTGAGTGTTTATTTATCTTACAGGTAACCTTTTCTTACTGAGAAGCCTTTTACTACACTTTCTCGGGAATCCCTAGGCAAAGCATCTCAAAGGTTTCTTCTTTGGCTTTTAACTCTTGCCAACTACTTTTTCCCTCTGGGCCTTTAGCCCCTTTTTCCCACAAGGCAAGGTACAACCCTTCCTAGATTGGAAAATCCCAACGCCTGAACAAGG
>JZKD02S1673490.1:188688-207750 GCA_000966675.3 Picea glauca | reverse complement strand
AATAAATTCAATTTAGACATAAATAAAATTAATTAGCATCTAAAATCATCTCCAAGGGTGACGTCTGTTAAATTTGGCAGCATCGACAGTCATTCTCCAATGAGGGGCCATATGGGCCACCCTGAGGCTAGCCAAGGAGATTTGGATAATCAACCAGTCTTGTGATGTATTGACAAAAGCCAGGGGAAACGTACAACCTCTGTGAGTCAAACCAAAAGTCAGGACGAACGAGATGCTATGTGAGTCTAATGCAAAAGTCGGGGGGAACGTACAACCTCTGTGAGCATAGACAGTCTAGTGCAAAAGTCAAGGGGAACGTACAACCTCTGTGAGCATAGACAGACTAGTGCAAAAGTCAGCGGGAACGTACAACCTCTGTGAGCCTAGTCAAGCCTTGTGAGCCATGAGCAAAAGTCAAGGCATCTAGCAAAAGTTAGGTTGAATATAAAATTCCTATGAGCTAGAAATAAACGATATTCCTAATATTGCAAATGATATAAATGTATTGATCTATTGCGTTGGCACGTGTAACATTATCCACCATGAAGATAATTTTGAATTGCCTTGTAAAGAGTCAAGTTGTAACTGAAGTCTCAAGTCTAGTTCTATTTTAGAACTAAAGTGTAATGTTGAGTTGTAACTGAAATCTCAAGTCTAGTTCTATTTTAGAACTAAAGTGTAATGTTGAGTTGTAACTGAAGACTCGAGTCTAGTTCTATTTTCGAACTAAAGTATACCAGTCTCAATCTAGTTCTAAGTTCGAACTAAAGTATGAAGCTGAGTTATGATTAAAACGTGCAAACATGTTCTATTTCGAGTCTCTCCTCTTCTCCTCTTCAGCCTATATAAGCAAAGGTCGACCCTTCTCTTCAACACAGTTTTGATATGCAGGTTAAGGGAGAAGCAATAGAGGCAGCATACCAAAGCAGCATATCAGTGTTGTATATCAGCAATAGAGGTTGCATATTAGAGGCATATATCAACAACATATCAATGTTGTATATCAACAATAGAGGCAGCATATCAGAGGTGTATTTCAGCAAGGTCTTTTAGGTCTTTGTCGGGTCAAAGTCATCTTGGCAAGCTCTTTAAGAGTAGGACATTCATGGTGGATATTTGTAAGTGATCTTACATTATTAATACAATAAAGGAATATCGTTTGCTGGGGGTTTTCTCCCTGTACAAGGTTTCCCCAGGGTATATGTGTTGTTGATGTGCATGCTTACTTATCTACATAGTTATTGCTATTCGATTATGATTTGGTATTGTTGAAGTGTATTAAGCTAGAATCAAAGTGTTAAAGAAAATAAAAGAATTAATCCACATAAGAAATCAAGCTCATAATTTAACGTCATACCCTTCTAGGGTGACGTTGAGCCCCAAAGGTGGAACGTTGGGCTCCAGATGCAGAATGTTTGGCCTCCAAAGGCCCTGGATGAAGCCCACGGGTGCCAACCAACTCACAACTGCCCTCAAAATGTAAACCCTAGCTCTGGATGACGTACAGGGTCATGATGGTGACGTCATGGGCTCTCAAAGGCCAACGTCTAGGTGGAAGAGAAAGATCCCCCTGTGTCTAGGTTTACCAGGGTGTCTCCAAGGGCAACGTCCTTCTTTCTTCCAGGTGCAAGTCTCTAATGTCTCCATGTCCCTGGCTGGGGTTACAGCATCCATATGTGGGCTTGCAGCCCCATGGAGGTCCGAGCTAATCATCCCCCCACGTGTACCTGTCCATCAGGCAAAGTCCTGTAGCTACAACAGGTACGCCCTCCATGGGTTCATAAGTCACAAGGATCATAACATGTAAATCATATCCAATAATCAAAGTACCCAAACATGTGCATCAAACCCCCCTTTACCTGGACAAATGCTCAAAGAAGTTATGCAACTTAACAAGTCAAGTTTGAAAAGGGTCTCAAGATGTCCTATTGGGCTAATCCTCCTTAAGTTTGGGGTGTTTCCCAGGTGAGGACCAATCTAGGTCATGTAAGTGTATGAGGTGGAGTGGGGTAAGTGTTTGGGCATGGGGTGCAGTGATAACAGGGAAATGTAAGTCTTACCTGTGGGTGCCTTTGTAGAGGGCGAGTTGCACCTTGTCGTGGATGCCATTGTTTCCCGGCCCATCCAATGCCTTTTATTCTTAGCTTCATTGCTTTTGATCTTCTTCTTTTATGCTTCAAGGGAAGAGTTGAGGGACACTGTTCTGGCTTAGTGACCATAGGTGACAGCGTTATCCACAAGCATTTCACACAGATGAGAAGGTTGGCTCGTGATGATACCCCCTTTCTCTTGACTATGCCACCAAGAGCCACTACCCTGGTTTGGTGACCAGATAGATGGTAGTGTCATACCGCTACGTGCCCATGATCATAATAGGCCAACTCATGATCAGACCTCCCATCCACCAACTAATAAATTGAGTGTTTATTTATCTTACAGGTTCCCTTTTCTTACTGAGAAGCCTTTTACTGCTTTCTCGGGAATCCCTGGGCGAAGCATCTCAAAGGTTTCTTCTTTGGCTTTTAACTCTTGCCAGCTACTTTTACCCTCTGGGCCTTTAGCCCCTTCTTCCCACAAGGCAAGGTACAACCCTTCCTAGCTTGGCAAATCCCAATACCCGAACAAGGGTAGGGAGGAAAATGAGAGGAATAAAGATGGAAAGTGGTAAGTATGGAGGGAACGGACGATGACCTTTCATAGACCCACCCAGTGCCAAACCATCTTAAAGGGAGATCAACTTACTAGGGCATCATGTCACACTTCCAGGTATGAACAAGTTAAAGAGCATAATTTCCAAGCAAACGTTATGAAATGAAGGAGAATTCAATGCAACATATTCAAGTGCTTTAATAATTAGAGTGACACATACCATGATGCTCGGACTCATTACCTTATGGAGCAAGACTTACTGCTACTTCAGGATCATGCTGGTGGGATGGATATTGTTGCTACTGATAAATGGGCTGCACTTAAAGAAAAGAGGGGTCCTCTGGGGCTATGCTCAAGTCATCCGGTTCTCGGCACTCCATGTCTAGGACCTGTGGGCCTCGAGACATAATCTCCTTAGTTATCCCTAGGGTAGGGGATAACAGGTAGATCTCTTGTGCCACCTCCCAATAGTTGCTCGACAAGCGTTGTAGCAAATCCAAGTATCACCTCTCTTTTCTCCCTTCCTCACACAATTCTACAAGCTCAACCATCTTTGCAGAGTTTTAACAAAAAAAAAGGGGTGGGAGGCAGATATGGCAGTGAAGATGTTTTGGTACCATGACAAGCTCTCATTCAACATTGCAATTCTCCTTATTATTAATCTATGGTAGATGCCATTGCAAGAGTTAGCCAAGGATACAAAGCTCCCTCCTATAGTGAACTTAGGGGGAAAGAGCTAGATGAGGACTTGTAGTTTGTCAAGGATCAATTGGAAGGCCTTAAAAGTTCAAGGGACAGTATCAGTTGCATCATTATGTCAAATGGGTGGACAAATCATAGGAATAGAACAATCCTCAATTTTCTTGTCGCATGCCCAAGGTTTGTTGATGATTGCAGTTTCGTGAGACATTCTCTAGGTCGTACTCCTCGATGGACCAAGCTGGATTGACCTATGAGCGATACTCCTCGATGGACTGAGTTGAGTATGACACTTATCGATGGACTGATAAGTTGTACTAGGTTTGCACCCAGCGACCCTTGGGGAGTGGCCCATGTGGTTGGGACATTCTCCAAGTCAAACTCCTCGATAGATTGAGTTGAGTTGGCATGTGATGACATACTAGGTTGGTCCCCAGCGACCCTTGGGGTGTAGCCCATGTGGTTGGGATATTTACTAGGTCGTACTCCTCAATGGACTCAGTTGGGTTGACCTAGTGTGCTCTAGTGGGTTGTGGCCCCTAGACGAGATGAGAAGGTCCACATTGGGTGTAGCCATGTGTGACGAGATGGAAAAGACCTTTCACTATGACGTCAGGGAAAGAAGAATGCACAAGCCTTGTGCAAAATATCTAGAAGACCAAGTCGGCCCTATTGACTGGCACCACTTGGATGTGACAATTCACATAATGGATTTGTATATATAGAGAGCCATCTCCCATTTGGAGATCATCACTTTGGATCATTCTCTCTTGGTTATTTCGCTTTCTTGGACTAGTGTGCTATCTTTGGAGACTAGCGTTATTCTTCTTCTGGTTTTGGATCTTCCCTTGGACAATTATTCTAGTGAAAGGTTGTTGGGTTTTCTTCCCTTGAGTAGAAGGGTTTCCCAATATAAATTTGTTGGTACTGTTATAGCACAAGTTGTAGGTTGGGCAAAGCCCGACCCAACCACAAAAGCAAGTGCTACAACTAAGGAAATCCTACACCCAATGTCACCTCGATGTAGGTCCTGCACTTCAAGGGTGACTAGGTCACTCTAGGGAGGCAATCTCGGTGACCCTAGGGGAAATGAGATGGGAATGGAACCCCTAGAGGTCAAGTCTAGATGGAGTGAGAAGCGGAAAGACATGCCTTGTAAACCCAACAAGTATTGTCCCAAAGATGTAATACTTATTCGGATGATTGTACTTGCCCGAGGCACAAGAAAATACAACTTGCAATGATATATGTTAGTATGGATCAGCAAGTTAAGCTTGTTGTCCCTAATTTGCAGCAATGGATAACAGTTTATATCAGCAAATAAGACATCTAAATCAGCATATAAAAGCGTAAGATTAACCAATGATATTATCAATGAATTAGGCAATCAATTATGACTGAAAAATGGCACTTTGAGGCTAAATAAAGCAAGTCGTTGTAACATGTGTTTTCTGCAGAAAATTGCAGCCTTTTGGCTGTAGCTTTCAGTCACTTATATCAGCAAGTTACACCATCAAAAGATGCCAACAATTAGTCCAAAAGATGCACCCTAGTTAGTAGAGTTAGTGACCAAGATTTAAGAGCTAGTCTAGGGTTAGTTTAGGAATTAAGAGAGAATTAGTAGCTAGGGTTATGCAGCCTTAATGGCTGTAGGTTAAAGTTTGTAACAACAATTAAAGTAGTGGGAGAGAGGGGACGCCCTAGTAGGGGAAGAGTCCTCTGATTGTGACAAACCAACTCCAAGCAAAAGATCTTTCAAGAGACAAAATTTCACGTCTACCAAGGCAATGATTTTATATCTCCAATGCAAAAAAGAAATGACTAGTGTCTTTAAATATTGGGCTAATGGAGTCAAGTAAATGAGCTAGAGCTACTACTTCCTTGCAGGTGTAAATCCTCTTACTTCCCAAGGCAAGTATCTTTAGTTAGGGTTTGAGAATGAGGGGTGTAAATCTTCTTACTTCCTCAAACAAACCCTTGCAACATCAATGAACTTCAAGCAATAAACCTTCGAATTCTTTTTTTATTTTAAATTAACCTTGTATATTACTTTAATGCCCCACTAAATAAAATAGATAATATGACCTTTATTAATTGTGACTTAATAATAGCCACTTAATGTACTTTTAGTTGATGCACTTTATGTTTTGTATTACTTTTATTTATTTTTCCCTCTTTCACTTATTAAAAATTAAATAGCTTAGAAAACTTTAAATACTCCTTTTTATACCCTTTTGGATATTGATTTAAAACCTTGGTATTCAATACTTCGTTCGACCTTTTCTTATTACTTTGAAATGATATATCAATTCATTAATTAATTGTTTAGATGTTGTACGGACGTGACCGTATAATGTGTACCAAAGGTGGTGATTTCAAATATCCATCCTATTAACCCCACGATTCTTCTTTACCCGGGGCAATGATATATACAGTTGGATGTACGGCTTCACAAATTGACGATTATATGTTTGTACGGACCGATTTATCTGCAGCAAATCGGTTGTACGGAGTCTGGACTATTACCAGTACAGTGTCAATTTTTTTAACCACCGACTGTACTAATAGGTTGCGCGTGTAGAATGGATGATGAAATTTATGTACGGTTCTGTAATTTCCTGTATGAGCAGAAAATAATTATATAATCTTCTGCACAGACGTGATTTTAATGTATGACAACTGCAAATTATATTTCCTGAAAACTCTGATTTTTTTTTCTTTCATATTTGTAATGGAAATAATTTTATTTTATTTTTCAGGTTATTATTCTTTTGATTTCTAACTTTCTTTATTTGCAGCAGAATACTTTTCTTTTACAAAATTTTCGAGCTTAAATGGCCAAAGGCCGATATGTGGTCAAAGACTTGAAGAAATCAGAGAAACTCTAATAATAGTTTTGCAGCAAAAAGCCAACGGATTTTTGCCAAGAGCAATGAAACTTGACCAAGGGTTTGGTGGCCAATGGCAAGGACCAGATTTCACTCTGATACCAAATTAGACGAACAAAGTTCGCTCACACAAGAATTATCCAAAATACTTGGAATATATTATAATAATCCATGTAGGAATAATGTATAAAATATGAATAGATGAGATGAGATACAATTGAGAATGAGGGCTCGTTTATAATATATATACCCACGCAGGGGTGCCCTTAACCAATAGTCATGTCCTTTGAGACATGTCCTTCAATTATTAATAGTTATTATTTATTAATTAATTATGATGTTATGAATATCTATTTATATGTATATTTATGTTCATAACAGAGACAGTCAAGCCCATGGAGACAGTTGCGTCTGTTGATCCAGTTGACCCTGTGGATCATGTTGATGTTCCCAAAGAAATTGCAATAGGCCGAAAGAGGCTTGCATGGGCTCGTCATACTTTGCAAAAGGCAAAGGGACATGCAGCTCCCCGTGGTACTTTCAGAGAAAGTAAGAGACCTCAGATATTCTTGAGCTATGTCGCAGTGATGAGACACATCATTGATTATGAGCCTTCCTATTATGAGGAGGCATCTAGTCAGCAGGTATAGAGAGATGTCGTGATGGAGGAGTATCAGTCCATCATGAAGAATGATGTGTGGGATATTGTTCCGAGACCTGAGGGGAAGTCTATGGTGACTTCCAAGTGGATCTAAAAGATCAAACATGTAGTTGACGGGAGCATTGAGAAGCACAAAGCGAGATTTGTGGCTAGAGGATTCTCTCAAGCAGAGGGAATAGACTATGAGGAGACATTTGCTCCTATTGCTCGGTACACCTCCATTTGGACGATCATTGCCCTTGCTTCAGCCATGGGTTGGAGATTACATCAAATGGATGTAAAGACAGCCGTCCTCAATGGAGAGATTGAGGAAGAGGTGTACATCGAACAACCACACGGTTTCGTGATTCATGGGAAGGAGTCCCATGTGTGCAGGTTGAAGAAGGCCCTGTATGGACTCAAGCAAGCACCTCGAGCTTGGTATGTGAGGATTGATGGATACCTGATGAGTTTGGGTTTCAGCAAGAGTGTTGTTGATGCCAACCTATACAATAAGATTGTTGATGGTGAGTCCCTGATTTTGATCCTGTACGTTGATGATTTATTTCTCACCTGAGCAGAGCACCTCATTACATGGAGCAAGCATGAGTTGGCCTTTGAATTTGAGATGAAGGATCTTGGCATGATGCACTATTTCTTGGGACTAGAGGTGTGGCAGAAAACTGATGAGATTTTCCTGAGTCAGGGGAAGTATACACAATTGAGATTCTGAGGAGATTTGGGATGTTGGACTGTAAGTCCATGGCCACACCGATGGCGTCGAATCTGAAGAAGTTGAGTGAATCTTCTTCTGATTCAAACTTGATTGATCCAACTATGTACTGGTAGCTGATTGGATCATTGATGTATTTGGTTAACACCAGACCAAATATTTGCCATGCAGTGAATTCACTTAGCCAGTTCATGAGTCAGCCAAAACAGATGCATTGGGTAGTAGCAAAGCATGTATTGAGATACTTGCGAGGCACAGTTGGATATGGCCTGAGATATACTTCCAGTATTGACATGAGATTGCAGGGATATGCTGATTCTGATTGGGCAGGGAGGACAATTGACAAGAAAAGCACCTCAGGGTGTTGCTTCAATTTGGGGTCTGCCATGGTTTCCTAGTGTAGCAGGAAACAGACTTTTGTGGCTTTGAGCACCGCAAAAGCAAAGTATATTGTAGTATGTATGGCAATAAGTGAAGCAATGTGGCTTCAGAAGCTCCTTGCAGGATTGTTTAGACAAATGTTGGATCCCAGCATGATTCATTGTGATAACCAAAGCTATGTGAAGCTCTCAGAGAATCCAGAATCTCATGATAGATCGAAACATGTTGAGATCAAGTTTCATTACATTCGAGATATGGTGCAGAGGAAAACAGTACTAGTGCAGTACCTTCCTGCAGATGAGCAGATTGCAGATGTTCTCACCAAGCCCCTTGCCAAGTCAAAGTTCGAGTACTTCCGTGATAAACTTGGAGTGGTAGAGAATGCCCCTCTCACTGAGAGGGAGTGTTGATGATTGCAACTTCGTGAGAAATTCTCCAAGTCGTACTCCTCGATGGTGATCCAGGGAGATATTGGTGGCTGCCCACCTAATCCAACTGCCTTATTTTGGATGTTTTCATGTCAATACATCTTTTTGTACTTCTAGGGTTGTTTTGGGGCCCTAAACAGTGTTTTTTGGCTTGCCACAGTCAAACTGTAGATGCAGTCAAAGTTTGATGGCATAATGTGTAGTTCTTGAAAAGACTTTTCCAACAGGCTATCACACGCCTAAAACGGAGGTCGTATGCAAAAGTTACGACCCCAGGAAGTTGAGGTACCAACTTACTCATCGGGGTCCACATAACTTTTGGCGTTTCACCTCCTAGGGTTAGGTTTTTGGATGTCTAGGGTTTTGGCATTCATGAATAATGTTAAAAAGGCCTCTGGAGACTCATTGTAATCATTCTGCTCAAATAGATGTGCATAGCAGCCACATCTGTTCTCAAAAATAGCTACCACCATTCAAGCAAGTTGTTTCAGTTCTGCAGTTTTATAGTTTCAGCCTATTTCATTTATTCAATATAAGTGATTGTTCACTGGATATCTGTTGTTGTTCTCCGTATCTCTGTGTTATTGTATTCAGTATGTTATTCATTTTGTTCCGCAAATAAATCTGGATCAGTGGTATCAGAGCGGTCTGCTCTTCATTTATTTTTCTTCATGCATGTCCCCAACAAGATCTGGGTACAAGGAGTTGGGACTTGAACCAGTCGAGCCTTTGCAAGATCAGCCACGCCGAGCCTGACAACAACCTATGGGGAACGAAAAGAAAGATGATGGAGCAGGAGATCCTTTTAAAATGTTGCTCGAGGAATCCCTTGCGCGACAAAGGAACGAAATGATGGACAACTTTGCACAAATCCTTCGGCGGCTGCCCACGGGAGAAGCATATTCATTAAGCAACCATGCAACCCCCTTCAAGGTATAGGTAAATTTTGATATTCCATTATTTGGAGGACTAATAGATGCGGATGTTGTAGATAAATGGTTGAATCTGCTCAAAGGGTATTTTTCGGTCCAAAATTTTTCCGATAGGGAAAAAATTACTTTTGCACTCCTCAAGGTCCTCCCCCATGCTAAGGACTGGTGGGATACTTACTCTGAGCAAAGGGCCATAGAGGAATCTGCAACATTTGCAATTGCCCCCACATGGGATTCTTTCAGGGATGCCATTAAACAACAGTACTACCCTGTTGGAAGCTACGAGGACCAGTACACCAGATAGACCACCCTCTGTCAGGAAAGGGACTAGACAGTACCAGATTTCACCAATATTTTCCATACCCTACGCACCAAATTGAGTATCAAAGACTCTGGACGACATCTGGTGCTCAAATACCGCAGTTGTTTGCATAGATACATTTGAACAGAAATGGAGTTTCTTGACATCGCATCATTGGGTACAGCGTATAGATATGTTGTCAAGATCGAGCAGAAATTTAAGCAGAAGAGGCAAGCATTTGAATCTGCAAACTCCTCAAAGTCAAAGCAAGGCAAAGGTGGCCCCAACCCACACAACAAGGGATAGAGCAAAGATGGCCACTCTCAGGACAGCGAGTCGAAGCCGCAACACAAGAAGGGCAATGAGAAGTCAAAGAAGGACACGGAAAAATGGTGTGAATACCATAAAAGCCCTTGGCACAACACCGAAGAATGTCGCTCCAAGCAGTCACTCATGGTCGAGCTGAAAGCTTCTGAGTCAGAGGTCAATTCTGACTCTGAATCGTATCCAGAAGGAGGGAAGCGGATTATCGATGTTGAACCCAGTGCCACGGTCGGCACCACCATATCCCCTCGAGTCTTCTGCAAGGGGAATGCCTCTTTCACTCGCACATGTGGATAAAGGGGGCTCCGCTTCATTTCATTGTCCATAGCGGTAGTCAGAAGAACTTGATCTCAGCAGAGGTCGTCAAGCGGCTGGACCTGCCAATGACACCGCACCCGCATCCCTACACCATCGGTTGGCTTCACCAAAGGAGAGTTCTTCGTGTCAGCCAACAGTGTCGTCTGCCCTACGGCATCAAGCCTTTCAAAGAAGAGGTATTGTGTGATATTGCTCCCCTTGAAGTTTCTGATGTTCTTTTAGGACAGTCATTTGTGGAAGTGACATGTTGTGTATGAATCTAGACCTCGCAGTGTTATTATTACTTTGGGTAGACAATTGTACAGGATACCAAAAGTGGCGCCACCTACCGCTATTTCTTTAATCTCTGCTAAGCAATGCAGTAAGGTCATTTCACAAATTGGGAAGTTCGCCTTCTTTGTGATCCATGCTCACAGTAAGCAGAAGGTAGCTGCCACATTTGTGGCCTCTACGTAGAGTCTCTCTACAAAAGCAAGTAGACGGAATTATGGAAGAGTACAAAGACATCTTCTCCTCACCCACCGGGGTACCGACGCACTACCAAGTCAAGCATCCAATTGATCTAACCCCCAGTGCACCTCTGCCTAATGGACCAGTCTATCGTCGCTTGCTGATGGAAAATGATAAAATCAAGCGTCAGATCCGAGAGTTGCTTCCAAAGGGGCATATCAAACCCAGCTCCTCCCCTTGTGGAAGCCCGATTGTATTGGTGCAGAAGAAAGACGTGACTTGGCGGCTCTGCATTGATTACAGAGCATTAAACAAAATCACAGTCAGGAACCGGTACCCAATTCCAAGAATTGATGACCTTCTTGACCAACTGAAGGGGGCAAAGTTCTTCAGCAAGATTGATCTAAAGTCTGGCTACCACCAGGTTCCCATCGAACCAACTGATGTATGGAAGACATCTTTCAAATCAAAAGTAGGTCTCTTCGAATGGTTCGTCATGCCCTTTGGCTTAACAAATGCACCAACCACTTTTATGAGGTTGATGGATGATGTATTGAGACCCTTGACCAACTCTTTTGTGGTGGTATATTTGGATGACATCCTCATCTTCAACAGAACTTGGGAGGAGCACATGCAGCATATTCAACAAATTTTGAGCACTCTGCGGCAGCACAAGCTATATGCCAACTTGGAAAAATGCTCCTTTGGCATGAACAGGGTCCAATATTTGGTCTACATTGTTGATGAGAATGGGGTACATGATCTAGCTAAGATTCAAGTCATTCGTGACTGGCCTGCCCCGACCACACTAACCAAGCTTCGGAGCTTCCTGGGATTGGCTAACTTCTACCAACGATTCGTGTTGGGATTCTCCCATATTGCATGGGCCCTCAGCCAAGTGACCAAGGGCAGTGGCAGGGCAAAGTTTGTGTGGGGGAAAGAACAACAATGAGCATTTGATGATCTAAAGCATCGCTTGTGCTCAGCTCCAGTACTCTCCTTACCCGATCTGCAACAACCGTTTGAGATTGAGACTTATGCATTTAACTATGTTGTAGGCACAGTTCTCACTCAGCACGGTCATCCGGTGGCATACCATAGTGAGACACTCTCAGATATTGTCCGGAAATGCCCCACTTATGACAAGGAAATGTATTCCATTATACAAGCCTGTCGTCAATGGAAACATTACATTTTGGGAAAGGAGACAATCATCCACACTAATCACAAGCCTCTGCAGTTCATACAAACACAGGGAAGTTGCAGAACAATCGCCAGCAGAAGTGGTCCACCTACCTGCAGCAGTTTCATCTCAACATCAAGTATAAGACAAGGAGCACAAATCCTGTCGCTGACTGCCTCAGTCGACCTCCCGTGGTTGCACTCACCATTGTGCTCCATTCCTATGGACATGAGGCATCTGAGTGGCCCCAACTTCATCAGCAAGATCCGGACTTCGCCACCACCTATCAGCTCTTGGGTACCGACGTGAATGTCACCAATTTTCACATTCAAGACAGACTGTTATGTTATCTTGGTCATCTCTGTGTTCCTGCAAGCGAGCCTGCAAAGCTAATCTGGGAGGCTCACTACAGTCGGATGGCAGGACATTTTGGCGTGGAGAAAACTATGGTCGTTCTATAGAAACATTTTTATTGGCCAAAACTCCAACAGGACCTCAACAAGTATATCAGATCTTGCACTGCCTGTGCCATTGCCAAGCCTGCCATCAAGAAGCAAGGCTTATACACCCCTCTTCCTACTCCCGAGAGGCCTTGGGAATCCATCTCGATGGATTACATGTCTGGCCTTCCATCCACGAAGCAAGGCAATGATTGTGTATTTGTGGTGGTTGATCGGTTTTCGAAGAAGCCCATCCTCATAGCCTGCAAGAAGAGCATCGCAGCGACATATACTGCCAAGCTCTTCTTCGAACGAGTGTGGGTCCATTTTGGGATACCACAGACCATCATCTCCAATCAGGACAACAGGTTCCTCAGCACATTTTGGTCGAGTCTCTAGTCACTGTTAGACACCAAGCTCACTAAATCCACTGCTTTCCACCCCCAAACCGACAGCCAAACAGAGGTCGTCAATCGGATGATTATGCACATCCTGCGCATGTACAACTCTATGCATTCGCGTACCTGAGATGAGAGTCTCCCCTATGTTCAGCACAGCTACAACAGGGCTCTCCATAGCTCCACCGGCCATAGCCCATTTCAGGTGGGGTTGGGATCCAACCCTTGGGTCCCATTGATGTTGCATTACCTCTTACAACCACACAGGTAGAATCTTCCCATGTTCAGTCTGAGGCCGACAAAGCCACCAGATTCATCGAGCAGATTCAGCACATCCGCCAACAGGTCCATGAGATTTTGCAGAAAGCTAATGCTAAGTACAAGCAGCGCCATGATCAACACAGGGTACCGCACCAGTTTCAAGTGGGAGACAAGATCTGGTTACATTTACAAAAAGAGCGCTTTACAGGGCCCCATCGAAAGCTCCGCCCACTTCACTATAGGCCCTACATTATCACCAAGGTTGTGGGTAGCAATGCTTTTGAGCTCAACACTCCACCCTTCCTTGCCTTGCACCCAGTGTTCAATGTGGACCTCCTTCAACCATACTTTCCACCCTTATTGGACACCTCAGAGATCGCAGAACAGCTGACACCAACAAATCTCAACCCTAACTGCATGGAACAGGCATCCACTGATCAGATGGTGGACACACAGGTCAAGGGCACTTGCCAGCAGAGGATCCAACTTTATCGGGTTGTCAAGGCAGGGCAACTCCTACACCAAGGCAAGTGGCTCACCCGAGGCCAAATTCAGCAAAAGTTTCCTCACCGAATGGGGGAACTCAATGTAATGGAGACCATTGCTTCCTAAGGGGGGAGGACTGATCCAGGTGGATATTGGTGGCCACCCACCTATTCCAACTAGTTCCTCTTAACAGTTTTTAGTTCAGCACGTTCTTTTGTACTTCTTTGTAATTGTGGGTTCTACACTTCTGGGGTTGTCTGAAGCCCTACAATGCTTCCAGGTGGATATTGGTGGCCGCCCACCTAATCCAACTGCCTTATTTTGGATATTTTCATGTCAATACATCTTTCTGTACTTCTAGGGCCGTTTTGGGGCCCTAAACAGTGATTTTTTGGCTTGCCACAGTCAAACTGTTGACGGAGTCAGAGTTTGACGACATAATGTGTAGTTCTCGAAAAGACCTTTCCAACAGGCTATCACGCGCGTAAAATGGAGGTTGTATGCAAAAGTTACGACCCAGGGAAGTTGAGGTACCAACTTACTCATCGGGGCCCACATAACTTTTGGCGTTTCACCTCCTAGGATTAGGTTTTTGGATGTCTAGACTGTAGAGTTTTCGCATTCATGAATAATGTTAAAAGGGCCTCTGGAACCTCATTGTAATCATTCTGCTCAAACAGATGTGCGTAGCAACCACATCTCTTCTCAGAGATAGCTACCACCATTCGACCAAGTTGTTTCAGTTCTGCAGTTTTACAGTTTCAGCCTATTTCATTTATTCAATATAAGTTATTGTTCACTGGATATCTGTTGTTATCTCTGTGTTATTGTATTCAGTCTGTTATTCATTTCATTCCGCGATATCTATTGTTATGTCTGTGTTATTGTATTCAGTCTGTTATTCATTTAGTTCCACGATATCTGTTGTTATCTCTGTGTTATTATATTCAGTCTGTTATTCATTTCGTCTCGCTCATAAATCTGGATCAGATGGATGGACTGAGTTGAGTATGACACTTATCAATGGACTAATAAGTTGCACTGGGTCGGTGCCTATCAACCCTTGGGCTGTAGCCCATGTGGTCGAGACTGTTATCCCCATTTTGTGGGATAACTAAGGAGATCATGTCTTGAGGCCCTTAGGTTGCAGATATGGAGTGTCGAGAAACCACATGACTAGCAGTGTCCACTTGCGCATTCAGAAGCCCGCTCTATCACCACATTCTGATCCATTGTCAGCACATCCACCACACCAGCTAGCTTCTAGAAGGTAGATGGGTCTTGCTCCATGCAGTACAAGTCAGGGATTGTGGCAGGTGATCACCCTAAAATTTGAGGCATTTAAACATGTTGTATTTGAGCTAATTTTGATTATAGAACGCCTCCTTGGACATTATGTTTTTGACCCTGTTTCACCTTGTGAGTGTCATAGATTTCCTGGTAAGTGGCCAACCTTTGGGGAAGGTTTGCAACTGGGGGTCCCTTGAGGCATTATCATACCATTCCCGGCCATACTTACCACTTTCCGCTCATTACATTCCCATCATATTGCCCTCTTCTAGGCCATTTGACTTTAGTGACCCAAGAAGGGGGGCATGTAGCTCATTTCATGCGAAGAAGGTGTTGAAGCCCGAGAGGGATTGTTGTTGGCTAAAAAAGATAAAATCCTAAATATAGACCTTCAAGATGCTTCACCCAGGGATCCTCGAGAAAACAATGAAACGCTTCTCTATAAGAAATGGGGGACCTACAAAAATAGATGATAGTGAATGCTTAAGTGGTTAGTTGGAGGATGGGAGGTCTCATCAATAGTCGGCCTATCATGATCATAGGTATTTAGCAGTATCACATTACCATCATCTGGACACCAAGCCAAGGTAGTGGCTCTCAGTTACACAAGCACTAAACAAATCTGAGAGTAGCTTTTTGAGCCACACCGCTTCTCTACTAGCAACACTTACAGCAATGTATTCTACCTCTACAATGCTTTGGGTTATGGAGACCTGTTTCCTGCTGGGCCAAGATATCATAGTTGAACCCAAATTGAAACAATATCCGGAAGTGCTCTTCCAATCCACTGTACTGCCCATTCAATCTGAATCTGTATAGCCATTAAGCATTACACCTCCACTGAAAGTGTATCTGAGCCCATAGGTTATAGTCCCTTGGACATATCTGAGAATATGCTTAGCAGCAACCATATGAATGTGTTTCGGCTCACACATGAACTGGCTAAGGGCATTCACTGCGTAACAAATGTTCGTTCTGGTGTGTGCTAGATACATCAAGGACCCAATAATCTAACGATATACTCTAGGGTCTTCTGGATCTAAACCTGTAGTTTGATCATGTAATTTCTTCAGGTTAGAAATCATAGGTGTGGTCATCAACTTACAGTCTAGCATCCCAAATCTGCAAAGCACATCAACTGCATACTTACTTTGTGAGAGAAAAATCTCACTAGGTTTCTCCCACAGCTCTAAGCCAAGAAAGTAATGCATAAGACCCAAGTCCTTCATTTCAAACTATATTGATAGCTCCCTCTTAGTCTAAGTTATCAGATGTTCCTCTCCAGTAAGGAACAAATCATCCACATATAAAACCAAGATAACAGGATGATTCTTCACAATCTTTATATAAATATTAGGGTCTGTTATACTCTTGGAAAACCCAAGACTCTGAAGAAAACTATCAAATCTCCCATACCAAGATTTCGGAGCCTGTTTCGATCCATTCAAGGCTTTCTTGAGTTTGCAGACATGGGATTCTTTCCCATGGATCACAAAACCCTCGGGCTGCTCAATATAAACCTCTTGCACAACTTCACCATTAAAAAAAGCAATCTTAACATCCATTTGGTGAAGTTTCCAATTAAATACTAAAGCAAGAAAGATGGTGATTCTGATAGAGGTATACCTGGCAACAGGAGCTAAAAAAAAAAATTCTCGTCATAATCAATTCCCTCTTTCTGAGAGAAGCCATGAGTCACAAATATAAACAACACTGCCATCTATTACATGCTCTATTTTGTAAATCCATTTAAAGGTCACTACTGATTTTCCGTGTGGTGTTGGGACCACTTCCCATACATCATTCTTCAATATTGACTCGTATTCTTCTATCATGGCATCCTTCCACACTCTATGTTTGGCAGCCTCATCAAAAATGGAAGGTTCTGAGTCAATCACAAGATTCAACTGAGCTATCAAACCTGTATTTATCTGGCTTCTTGCTTTCTCTGAAATTACCTTTAGATGTTGCATGCTTTTCTGCTTCCTTTAAAATTTCATGACACCATGCTGGCTTCCTTTTGGCAGAAGGTTTCTCTAAGGAAAACTCAATAGAATCCCTTATGGGGTCCACTGAAGGCTCTCTGGCCTCCTCCCTCTCCTCATCTATGTAATGTCCCCCACCTCTTGATGAAGAGGTCTGGAAAGACTTAGTGGTCTAGGCATCCCCACTAGACCATAGTCTCATACAGCATGGGGAAAAGTCAACCAAACTAATGTTATATTTTGAAGTTGACTTAGGAAAAAGGGAAAAAGAACAAAAAGTAACTCAATGAAGAATTAGAACGTTGGAGGTTGAGTTAGGGGTTGAACCTAGGGGTTAAACTAACTCAACAAGGAAACAAAATGGAAGTATAAAGGAAAGGCTAGGGCGCACCTTTCATTCATCTTGGATATTTGGTATTTTGCTTGTTGAACTCTTGAGCACACAGTTTTGAGGGTTTTGAGATTACAAACCCTAGAGAACAACTCAGTGGTGAAAGATTCCACTCACCTTGTTCCAAGCTTGGTCTCGGGGATGAAATACTCCACCCACACCATGCTACAATCATCACAGGTTCCATCATCTATTCAGGGGAGCAGCAGGGTCGTACCAGTTAGGATTTTCCAACAGGGGTGCACCATTGCTTGAGGAGGAGTTCGATCCAGCTTATTGATAGAGCTTTGAGAGATTCTAGCACTTGGGTTTTGCTTGCAGGACCTTGCTCATCAATTTGGAGGTATTCTTAAGGAGTTACTATGGTCAGACTATTAGCTACAGGTTGGGATGGCTTTGAGGGAAGGAGGACGTCTTGGTGATTCAGAGATTCTCAGATCTAGGGAGTTCTATCTCAGATCTGATCTTGAAACTTCTCCTAAGGGTTTGTGACATCCCGATCTATCATCCTAGAGAGTTTCAGGAGCTTTGGAGGCTTCCTTCATCCAGGCCGAATTGTTGGGTACTTCAGGGTTTCAGGAGGGCGCAGATTAGATTAGGGTTTCAGCAGATTGGAGGAGGAAGACTTAGTATTTGAGCTTCAGACTTCCGGGAGGGATTTCCCTGGTCCCGATCTATCCTTTGGTGGAGTTTGGCATTGTTTTGAGATCTCCTTCAGTTGGGCCGAAATATTGGCCTTCTTATCCATCCAGCAGGACATGCCAACAGAATAGGGGTTTTGGACGTAACCCTTGTTTTTGTATTTGGGGTCTTCATCTCATATTCAGCCTTTGGAGGCTTATTTTGTATTGTCGGGAGCATTTTGTAGCAGCTCATATCTTCTATCTTGGAGCCATTTGATGTTATCCCAAATTTGTTCTTATATTGTATCAGGTTCTTGCAATTTCATAATAAAAAGGTCAAATCTGTGCTTTGTGGTTCCATATCTTGTGTATTGATGAGATCTTGCATTGTATTGAATATATCTTAATAATGTATGCTAAATAACTAAATATAGCCCTAAGGCTGAAATATCAGTGGCCAACCTGCATATATAAACAGTCAAACAGTGAATTCAGTGGTTAGCTAGTGTTCCCAAGCGAAAAAATTGACTTGGGAACATTACAATCTAAAATTTGTGAAACTGAAGGTTCTGGAGATGGAGCTTCGTGCTCCTCTGTATCACAAGGAAGTTCTCCGAAACGACGAAAAGGCGGCTTCCTCATGGAAGGTCACATCTCTACTGACCTCTATGTACTTTTGCCCTGGTACATAGATTCGATATGCTTTTGAGGTCTCATTGTACCTCACAAAAGTGCCTTTATTTCCAGAGGGCTCTAGCTTAGTCCTCTTTTCTTTTGGTACATGAATGTAGACAGGACTATCAAAAAATTCTCAAATGGTCAATTGAAGGTTTCTTACCCGTGAAGAATTCTTCTGGAGTTTTCTCTTCCAAGGCTTTATGAGCACATCTGTTCTGAATATAGTTTGCAGTACTTGCACCTTCGGCCCAAAGAGATAATGGAAGATTCTGATCATACATCATAGCTCTGGCTGCTTTACAAATTGTCATGTTCTTTCTTTCTGCAACCCCATTCTGCTGGGGATTGTAAGGCACTGTCAGCTCCCTCTTAATCCCAGAAGCTCAGCAGAGATCATCATATTTGTGGGAGTCAACCTCTTTTCCATTACCGTTTATGTCTACCTGTCTGATTCAAGATTCTTAAATTACTGAAAGATTGATTATAATCTTATTCATTTTGATCTCAGTGGTACATCTCTGTGTTACATCATTGTTGTTAACCATGTGCATTAGAACTAGAAATCATCAAGTTATTCTCTTGAA
>JZKD02S1673490.1:152590-188171 GCA_000966675.3 Picea glauca | reverse complement strand
TCACCATGTTACCATTCAAATTACTTTAAAAGATGTCAGAGGGAAAAGTAAAATGTTGCCATATGACCATATTTCAAGAGATAGCAAGTGGAAGCTTGACAGACTTAGATTAAACTGAAATCACAGTTCATCATTGAGTGTGGATATGTTCAATATCCATGCCTTATGGTCAAATTCAATTTCTAACATTTACCAAGCCATCGATGCTTAGGAGATCCAAAGCAATGTGCGTTAGAATCTGTCACCAAATACCATGGAAGTAGATCAAGGAGCACTAAGAGTTTGTTACCCACAGATTTAAGCCAAACCTTAAGACAGAAACCAAACCTGTTGTATTCCAAAACTTCAAATTTGATCCCCAGAGGCTTAATGTTATTTGGATTCAGATTTCTTTCTAATGTTGGTTTGAAGAAGAGATCTTAATCACAAGTTACTGGAAACATCATTCATAAATGTAGTATCTACAGAAGCATCATAATCTCATTTGCCCATGCAACTATTTCTCAATGTTTAGTAAGATAAGATTCCATCAGAGATAATCCACACACAAATTTTTCTTACCCAAAAATTTCATTGACCAGCAAGTTATTGTGAAATTCCAACAATCTTGAGCGGATCTGAGGGGTGACGTCACACTTATAAAGCAGATCATTTGACCTCTAAATGCATCGAATTGATACCTTAAAGAATTTATGATGATTCAGTGGCAGAACGATATGAGATATGTGAACTTCAATCAAGTTGCTTGTGAATTGATCCCACGTGTTGTAAGAAGTCCAAAAAGATTAAAAAACTTATCTCAAGTTAAGTTTCCATCTTTCATTATTTGGTGAATTAGCTCAAAATATTTGGCATTGACAAAGATATAATACTATTCACCATGTAAATCTCAGATCTATCAAAGGATTAAAAAAAATGCAAAATGTTTTGTGATAAAACCAACGTACTGTTGATCTGAATAAACAAACCCTTAACAGAGGATCTACACAGGCTAAAAGGTCTGTCACAATTGAGCTCTTTTCACGCCCTAAGCTCTGATTCCATGTTAAGAATTTAAGGGCAAAAGCTAAGAACAGAAATTATTTTATTTTATTTGTTACTGTAATTTTGAATCAGCAACATATTCAAAATTCTGATGTAAAAACTAATAACAGAAATCATATAATAGATCTGAGTATTACCTTAGCAAAACAAATAATAGATTTACCTGGTGTGTTGTTGTTATCCTCTTTTCTATATGCTCAGAAAAATCTTTATGGGATCATGGATCAAACCCCCAGGGTAGATCTCATCATGATCCTTTGAACAAGTTGCCAAGAAGAACCTTTTAGGGTAGTGTACCAGAAAACTGACCAGCTGGCTGAGAATCAAGATGCCAAGCTAACATCAAGCAATAGGGTTAAAACAGAACACTATTGTTTAGCCTAGTGACTGAAAGGAGACCTCGAACACCCCTAAAACTTCAGTCCAGAAAAATTACAAGACTGCTACAGCAATAGACAGAACTACAAGTAGTTCTAGGGCTGTCATATCAAACCCTTGTTCAGGGTATTAGGGCTGCAAGTAGATGAGGTGAGATAGCATAGACAGGGCTGAACCAGATCAGCATACACAGGACTGTACCAGATCAGATGAGGACGGCATCAGCAAACACCAGCAAAAGTTAGGACAGCAGGGGTGGCACCATCAAACAGTAGACAGCAAGGGTGGCACCATCAAACAGTGGACAGCAAGGGTGGCACCATCAAACTTCAAGCAGCAGAGAAGGAAACCTGTAGCAGCTGGAAAGGACCCTTAGGGTCAGCGGAAGGAGGTTGGTGGTTGTAGCAGACTTAACACACCAAGCAAGAAATCTGTCCTAGAGGGGAGGGCCGCACCACTTCAATAATCTGAGCAAAAACGAGCCGCGGCAAACCTCAGACCTAAACTCGGCTAGGAGGAAGAGTGAGTGTGTTGAGTGAGGAAAGGTCACTTCAATTTATAGTTTTGGTATGTAGGTTAGGGCTAGCACTTTAGACTTAATTTTAGGGTTAGGTTTAAGCCCTAATAATTAAACAAATTAAACAATTAATATTTTATGATATAAAATATTAAATGTTAAATTAAAAAGTCAACAAAGAAATAATCAAGTCAAAGAGAGTGGTTTCAAAAACGAGGCGGTTGGCTTTCTTTAAGGAGAAGCAAGGAAACGAACAAACACCCAAACAACAATTAAAGGGGGTGCATAACTCAAGCCAAGGGTTTCAAAAACAAAGACAAAGTCAAAGTAAGTTCTTCTTTAATGGTAGAATGTCCACATGGGTCTCATGATATAACTTACAAGCTTTTATCGTCTCAGCATAAGAGGAAGGTTGATGATGTGATCATGTCCTTCTTAACTGCTCCTAGGTCTCATGGACCATCCCAAGAGAGAAGAAGATCACACATCATTTTGGCTTGGTACTTAACCAAGAAATTGTCTGGTCCCAGACCAGGATACCCCAGAACGCATCTAGGGGCCCTAGATCACAACTAGGGTCTTATCCACCAAGGTACACAACCAAGGATCAATCCAAGCGCCGAGCAAGGATTCCCTAGAACACATACAGGGGCCCTAGAACACATCTAGGGACTTATACCATCAAACTGCTTGGTCCTTGACCAAGAACCCCAGCAATACACTGGGGGCCCAACTAGGGTCTTTTGCCATGGCTCTAACTGCTTGGTCCCAGACCAAGAACCCCAGGAGTGTACTGGGGACCCTAGATCTCAACTAGCGTCTTTGCCATCCTCCCAGAGAATGGCTCTTGCAGCTGCATTAATTTTAACAAAAAAGAAGAATAAAAGAGACAAGGTCGAAAACCCTAACTAGGCCCAATTGATCATCAAAGCACAAACCCAACCTCCCATCCTCAAATGTCTGTCAATGTTGCTCTCAACTATGGTCAAAAGGACACATGAAAGGTTTAAGGGGTCATCTAAGAAAATGAATATCGTCAAATATGGAATGTTCAAGATTTTGGAAAATCTTAGTGAAATACCTTTCACTTGGAGTTGCAACCAAATATGGGTATATATTCCAATGCAAATGTAGATCAAAGTTCAAACAAAGCTGTTCGAGCCATCCTTGTTAATGAGAGTCAAATTAGAAAAGATGACTCTCAAAGTGGAAGAACTGGTTCCAAACTGGCAAGATGTATTGCAGCAAGATCAATGTTGCAAAGAAAAACCAAGTCCACCAAGTAGGATGGCATTGTGTTATTTTATATCACAAAGAAAGGAGAACACCCTCAATCCAATAAAATGGAACACACAGCAACAAGCATAGGGAAAATCCCCTAGTTGAAAGTTAATGGGGACCATCTACTTTAACAGGGGAAGGTCTTATCTATGTCAGATCCAGAAGTTGTTACGCACAAGGTTGAAGTAGTCCACAGAAGCAAGGTAAGTCATGTCTTGTAGAAAGTTGGAGTATAGTTCCAGCCTACAAGGTTCAGGTTACGAACTCACAAAGGTCCACAAGATTGAGTTGCAAGCCCTTGAAGAACACAAGAAACCATGGAGAGAATAGTAGCAATGTCATGATGTTGCAAGTGCCATGAAGACTGCACAAGAATGTTGTGATATGATGTTGCAAAGTGATAGCTTTTATCTGTGATTGCTTAGTCGTTGTTCTTTCTCTAGCAGAGACAGCATATGCTTCAGCAGAGGTAGCAGGCTCCTACAGATCCTAGCCTTGAAATTTATGCACAACATGAGAGGCACCTTGAGTGTGGACAACAGCAACATTAATGACATGCAACAGCTGATCATATGGACAAAGAGGTCTAGGGCACATGCATGTGCCAGACTATAGTTCTAATTTTAGTAGTTGTTATAAAATTAGAAATGATGCCTTTTTAGTGTTAGATTTGATTCAACTGCAGCAGTAAGTTAACTACTGTTCCAGATTTAGAACTCTCTAAGTTTAGACTTTGCTTTTGTTATTTTTGGAAGTTTGACTTAGTTGTTGTTATAAAATTAAAACTGATGCCTTTTCAGTGTTAGATTAGGTTCTATTTTAGCAGTGAGTTGACAGTTGTCCCCGATTTATAAGTCAAATTTTAGCCTTCGCTTTTGTTATTTTCAGAAGTTTCACTTTCCAGATATAGCGATTTGCTTTTTCAGAATCAGATTAGGGTTTTGCTTTTCTAATTTGGGCATCGAAAGAGATGGGCTATTTTGTATTTCTCCTAGCCTTTTTCATCTATGAAAGAAAGGCAGGGGTATGAGAGATCAAAAATTCCAGTTTTAAGTGAGTTGTTGTGATGTTTTCTTTTCTGAGGTAATAAGAAAACAGAGATGTGTTTTTGAGTGCTACCAATTCTACTGTTTATTGTTCATATTTTCAGTTGGCTATATGTTTGTAGATCTAGCATATAAACCAGCAATGTTGTACATTTTTCTAGTTCACTGCTTTCTAGGGTTTTAGGCAGCAGGTTTGCTTAACATGAATTGAAAATTTAACATAGTATCAGAGTTGTGCTTTTGAGATCTTCCAGGAATTCATGTATAGATAGATCAGTTATCTATGAGAGGTAGTTGTTGAAAGATTTCTGAAGGTATGATGCCCTAGCCCTCATCAAGAAAATGAGGAGAAGAGGCAACAAGATGAGGATCCAAGAGGGATCAGAAGGGCAAGAAGGAAGAACCAAATTCTTTGAACCAGGGGAAGAAAGACTTGAGTCATGTGAAGTGTTTCAAGTGCCACGAGATGGACCACTACGCATCTCAATGTCCTGAGAGGAAGAAAGCCAAGCAGCAGCAGAAGCAATTTGTAGTGAGTGCAGAAGCTTGAGCAGGAGCGGATGAGTTAGCATCCAAACTTGAGATAGCTTTCTCCATGTTATTGTGCCGTTCTATTAACATCATGTCTGGTGTAGGGTGGTATGAGAACAGTGGAGCATACAGACACAAGACCTTCAACAAGAAAGTGTCGAACAAACTTCAAGAACAGGAGGATGGCATATAAGTGGAGATGGGCAATGATGCCACTTGAGCCATCACGAGATTGGGCTTTGTCACTTTCCAGGTGGTGTTCTTGAGCTACACAATGTCATGTATGTTCCTGGTTTTACAAAGAATCTTCTCTCAGTTTCTTGCATGACAGATCTACAGTGTGTGGCTGAGTTTAATGGTCAGCAAGTGCTCATTATAAAACGCAGCCCGGAAACTGCTCAAGTTTTTGGCCAAAGGAATTCAAGATGTTGGCTTTTACAGGCTACTTGCTAATTCAATAGAGCAGGTATGGCAGGATGCCAAGATGGAGGAGTGTCCTTCAGCTGTGGGTACAGTTTCAAAACCTACCATGGCATCGGTGATTGTTTGCATGCATGCAGCTAACGGGAGCATTGAAGAGTTCCAAGACATGTTTGTTGCCAAAGGACTCTCTCAAAAAGAGGGAGTTGACCTCGATGAGAGTCTTACTCTAGAGACCAAAGGATTCTCTCAAACAGAAAGAGTTGATCATGTTGAAGCTTTTGCTTCAATTGCTGTAAGATTGCACCTTGTTTCTTTTAAGTGTGGTAACTGAAATGCTTGAAAATGTATTTCAACAATAGTTTACATATCTCATCATTAACAGGTTTTGGCATGAGGTGGGCACTGGGGATTAGTGAAACCCCAAGAGCAACTTGCTCACCTAGGTATACATCGTACCAGAATCTCAAATCCCAAATGTAGATAATAAATCTTCAATAGTCTGAGTTTGAGAGAGAATATGGGCCGGCAAACCATATTTCTATGCACTACATATGTAGATATCCTCAATCAACAAATTATATTGATGTGTTCCTTGTAGTAGAAGAGAATGAGGATAGGAGAAAACTTACTTACGTAGACATGTGATTGCTGACTGTGATGAGAGGGGTGCCGGGAGGCCTGGATTTGATGAGGCGGAGCAGAGTCTCTGCATTGTGGACTTGGGTGTAGTTGAGGTAGGAAGTGAGAAGCTTAGCGAAGGCACCAACTGTTCTAATCACCATTCTGCGAGGAATGCCCCCTAGATGGGTCGCTTTTGCAGCCCACTCCATTGTATTACTCCCCATCCTTCCCCGCCTCCTGCTGCTGCTTCTCAAGCCATTCTGCCAAACTCGTAGTTGCCTATTGTAGCGATTTATGTCTGTGTCCCGGTTTCAAGGGTGGTTATAAATGGTTTCCCTCTGTTAGAAATACTAAAAAATGGAGGTCCAGATTTAATTTGACCTGTGAAACTTGTAGACCGGTATGGCATTGGTGTTTTCTTCTTTAGAGCGTGTGACCTTGGAACTTTGATGTAAAACCTCACTATCCACATACATGAGTGTGTACGCGTGCCGGGGTTGGCCTTGGTGAAAAACGTCTGTGCATTGGCATCGTTAGGAATGGAAATGAAAAAACCGCTTAGATTACCGAATTCCGTGGGATATGGGCTTTTGACTACAAAAGAGCAACAAGATAAATCTTCATTCAGCCTACAAGGATATCCGCATAGTATGAAAACATAGTATGAAAACAGTTTATAGGTAGACAACATGCACCAGCTATTTGAGGAGGATAAGATCAATTAAATTGCTATTTTTTAGTCAAGATTTACACTAAAAGATGAGTTAAGGTTGTTATTCTCTTGATCTCTTAGGCGGCTAGGCTGCTCAACTTAGTGGACATCATTAAAATCAATCATTTTCATTTCATTTCACCCTCATAGATAATAAGTAGGTATTTTGTATAAATTGGTTTGGATAATAAGGTTACACTTAATAGATCATAAGGAGAGATGTTAGCTTTATGTGAAGGGTGTATTTCATTTATTGTTTGTTAGTGATTGGTTATGAGGGCATTATGCTTGCTTGTTTGGTTTTCTCTTTCATTTATTTATGTGTAGGATCTATGTGGATATGTATGAATAATAAAATGAAAAATAACGATTAAATGTGTGTACAACTTGAGTGGGTTTAATGGTTAAGAGTATGTGTTTCTTTCTAAGAGGTTACAAGTTCAAATCTAGAGGAGGTTAGGATATCTATACCTCAATTAATTTCCACATCACAAGAGACGTCTCGAGGATGTTTGTCAACCCCTTTTGAGGGATGATCAACCTTTCTAGTGAGTTTATTTTTTCGAACAAGGCAAAGTTTTGGCCTAATCCACTTTTTTTTTCGATGATCTCGTTCTTCTTAATATGGACTAAAACCTCTAAGGGCAAAGTTCCATGGTCAAAGCTACCATCAATTAGGTAGAACTATGACTTTTGACAAAATCCCTACCAGATTTAGGGCAGAATTCAGACAGAAAAAAATTATTAAGTTTGTCCACTTATTAACTTACTCCAAAAAAAAAGTTTACTATTCAAGTCAAAAGCACCTCAAATCCTCATTTAAATCATCTTATAGTTGAGAAAAACATTATGTATGTTTTTAAACTTGTATTATTTTCTCACCTTGGAGTCAATACATATTTGTTATATATAATTCAATCCCCAAGTTATTTAGCTCACGGGAGCAGAGCAATTAACCTATTAGAAGTTGTTGAGAGTTCACTAGTTTGCAACCCAAGTTTGATTCTCGAGGATCGCATTAGCCCACCCATGGTGTCAATTTTAACCAAGGTTGGTGTAGGTTTAGAGTGGTGGTTGTAGGAGTGAATACCTTAACCTAAGATATGAAATGAATTGTAATTATTGATTCCCCTTTTGTATTAAGAGAAAAAATATATATGTGAGTTCCAAATTAGACATAACAAGGTTAAAATGTGTTTTCCTTGATATATTTTAAGGAGTTTTTCTTTACATTGTCTTTTAAATTTTAGATTATATTTCTTTAACATATTCAACAATATCTTTTTACAATCTTGAAAATGTTTGGTTTAAATGGTGCAAGTTATACTGTTAAGTTTTGTTAAAAATAAATATGTTGTCCATATACATTATCATAACATAGTCAATATATAGTTTAATCATTTTATTCATCATTACTATGAAAATGACTTAAGTATTAAGTAAAATTACATCACCTACCATTTAATTAATCATTTCCACATTTTCAAAGTTGTATTATTTGTATCTCTTGACTTGATAAGTATTTGATGATCATTGGATTTCATGTTGATCTTATTAAAGAATTTTGTTAATAGGTAGTTGATGCATGGTAATGGATATCAAGTGCATGACAATAATTTAATTGTAGTTGTTGGTTTCCCTTTTGTATTAAAAATCCGCAAAATATGTGAGCTTTAAATTGGATATTAAAATATTAAAATTTGTTTTTTTTGATATATTTAAGGAGTTATTCTTCTTGTTGTCGTTTTGAAATTTAAGTTATATTTCTTCAACATATTTAACAATGTCTTTTTATAATCTTGAAAATGTTTGGTCCAAATGGTGCAAGTTATCCTCTTAAGTTTTGTTAAAAAAAAATATGTTGCACATATACACCATGATAAATGAATCAAGATATAGTTTAATCACTTTATTCTTCATTACTATGAAGGTCACATGAGCATTAGTAAAACTACACTACCGACCATTTAATTAATCATTGTCACATTTTCAAAGTTGTATTCTAGGTATCTTTTGACTTGATTAAGTCTTTGATGATAGCTAGACTTTAGGTTGACCTCTTTAAAAAAATGTTAAATGGAGTTAATCTAATAGGTAGTTGATGCATGGTAGTGGATAATAAGTGCTTAGGGATAATTTAATTAAGAAGTCAATGATCCATGCACATTCTTCGTGTGTCAAATTTATTTGGAATTGAAACAATGGTGGATCCAGAGGGTGACAAATTAGGTAGATGTGGCTCTTATGAAATAACTCCTAAATTTATATCTTATTCCTCCATTCTTGTGCCATTACTAGGGAAAAGGGGTTTTGTAGAGATAGTTTTAGTAAATTCAATCTTGTGAAGGCTTCTAGCGAAGGGGGTGGGTAAATCTTTGTGCAAAATAAATTGTTTTGCACCATAATCTCAGTGATGCACTCGTGTGCTTATGATAAAGTCACATCGATGTGTCAATATTAATAACATGTCATCTATGGTGCTTTACTACAAACAATCCACAACAACATAATTAAGTATAAAAATAAAAACTATTCTAGATGTGCTATTAGAATATGGGCACATTGATGCGTCATATTTTACAATGCAATGTACCAATTAGGACAAAATTAGAAGAAGAAAAAAACTTTGATCATTTTAACTCATTTTTTCCAATTCCCTCGACGCTTCCCTCTCTCCCAGACATTGGGGTGATAGTGTAGTTTTTCCACACCCTGAATTTTATGTGATTGACTTGCCATTCTCACCCATCAATATCTACCTATGACTTAACACAATTCCAAATTTTGTTAAAAAAACCCTCTTGAGCATTTTTTTCATCTATCTCCACCTATGGCTCATAAAATTTCAATTTTGTTAAAAACCCTCATGAGCATTTTTCTTTGTATTTAGAGCCATGGATTGTCTATAACAAGGAAATAACAAAGTATTTTATTTCGATGTCCTTTTTTCTGTTTTACTAATTATTTTTTTTATTTAATGGACAAAATGTTTTTTTTAGTATATAAATCTAAAAAACCCATAGTGCACCCTCTAACGGTTTTGTTCATTTGTGTGAGTACCCTATATTGAGGGTGGTGTGTCATGCTCTATAAGTACACACTTTAATTATTGGCTTGTGTATCCCAAATCATTTGTAATGTGTTTAGTCAATCAGAAGCTACCATACAATCCAAATGAATCATATAGTACATCCAAACTGCCTAGAAACACCATGCATGGTGCAAAGTACTTGTTTCTAATCAAACTCTATTCCTATCCTTTGTACGAGAGCCTAGGAGAAACTATTAGGGAAGCCACCCACTATCACCTCAGTGACCTTGCCTCTTGCTTTAAGGCTACGAAAAGGGCTTCCTAACCTAAGGGGGGATTCCCTATGGTCGAAACTAGCTAGGATCCTTGTGTAGAAAGGGGAGTTTCTTTACCTGACTTGACTGAAACTTAGGTAAATCACTACCCACTATCCAAGAATATCAAACAAGTTTAAGTAGGTGTGAATAGTGGATAAAAAAATTTATTATGAACAAGCTCAAAAGTAAACTTAACTTGGACAAGTGCTCACTCAAAGTTATGCATGGAAAGTGAAATGAAATCTTGCTCAAAATTTATGCACCATAAAATATCATCAAGAAATGAAACATGTATCCAACTGCAATGTAACCATAAAACATTATATCAACCATTCATCTCATCATTAGCATCAAGGATTAAGAGGCTTGTTATTATCACTAAGAATAGTATGTTAAGAATTGAGTGTTTATAATGACATGCCAAATGTACTGGTGTTGTTAGTAAATGACAAGAAAGCAGGCTTATAGTGTACGGCAGCGAGATTGTACCATTCAAAACTAAGCAAAGTTACAAAAGATAATCAAACCATAGAACATGAACCAAGCTTAGTGTTGCCTAAATGTCATGTCCTTAGAAAAATTTGCAACAAATTTTATGCCAACCATTTGTTGTAAATGTAGAGCTATATATGTCTCTTCATAGTATCATGTGGAGGTGTTAGGCATGTCCACAAGCTACTATGTAGGGGTTTAACTTATCCACATTTGGCAGCAATGTTAAGACTTTAAATTTGTGGGTGTTGAGCTACAATATTGTGATGTTTAAGAATAGCAATGACTCGAGGATTATTCTACTTATGTGCAACAATTAAAGAGCCATTAACCCATCATCATTTGAGTGCATCGTAATGTCCCCACTATAATCCTGGGTTTAATTAATGCTTAATGTAGATATAATGTATGGTTGTGGCCAAGCAATGTATATGTGAATTGTATTTATGAATTTTAATAATAAAATGTGATGCCAGATGCTAGGGGATATGGACAGAGATGGGGGATGATTAATCCACAAGAGAGGGGCGGGTCTAAGAGAGTGTCTAAGAGGGGTCCAAGGGGGAATTACCCATGTCTATTAATTCAACCCACTTTCTAAAATTACTATTGGTATATGAACCTTTTATTTTGTTGTTGATTGTTCCCAAACAAAATCACTGAATGTGTGTATGAAGGTGGGTGTGAGGGGTCACATCCCATGGTTATTAGAAGCATGGGGTTGAATACAATTAGTTTGGGGAAGAGTGTAAGTCAAGCAAGTAAGAAAAAGAGAGAAAAATATGTATGGGAAGTTACAACAATTTTAAACTGTCATGTTTTGGCATCAACAACCATGGAGGGGAAGAAAAGCATGGGAGTTGGAGTAACCATGGAGGGCGAATTATGGAGCATTTATGGAGCATATTTGGAGCAAAAGACTAAAGAGCCAGATTGTCAGGCCTAAAGAGTGAACTGTTGTGTGATTTTCACTGTAACAACAAGTGATTGTTGTTATTTTCCTAGTAGTGTGAGTTGCATTGTAAAAGAGAGAATGGGAAGAAGAGCATTGGAGCTGAAGCAACCATGGAGGGTGAATTCTGGAGCATTTTTGGAGCGTATTTAGAGAAAAATACCAAAGAGCCAGATTTTTGGGCTTGAAGAGTTAACTCATGTGTGAGTTGCATTGTAACAACAAGTGATTACTATTGTTTTCCTGGTAGTTTTTATAGCAGTGAGCTCCCTGGAGTTTCACAATAGTGAGGTCCCTGGTTACATGTGCTAAAGAGACATTGATAAATGAATGGGACACCCAATGGACTAAGAGCAATGAAGGAGTACATTCCTTGCGTTGGGCAGGTTGAGAAGAAGAGAGTTGGTGAAAATTGGGATAGTTGTAGGAGAAAACTAGTGGGTTGTGGGATTTTCTAAGTTGTGAATGGGTTGTGAGAGACCACCCTCTTTTGTGGATTGCTATCCCCAGCTTGAGGGTGACTTGTTGTTGAGATTTGGGACAACAAGTATATGGTTGGGTGGAACGTCCATCCCAAGCAGTTGGTTGCACAATCGTTTTTAAAAGATAAGTGTTTATCCTGTTTCTGTGTTGAACTACGAGTTTAATTGTTGTGTATTAACTCTGTATTTGAGAACAAATTATATGTTATTGTATTTGAGTTTGTTAGTTGCATTTTATGTTTACTTTAGAATGTTGTAGATGCATCTAGTTAATGGTATTAAATAATAGTTGAAAATGTATGTTTTCCTTTAGATGATAAGCTACGTGATTAATTAGAAGAAAAATTTAATTTTATGAGTATTTCCACATGTAATGGACCTCAGTTAAGCTGGGTACATTACATTATGGTATCAGAGCTTCTGGTTCAAACACCAGGCTTTTATGGGCTAGAACTAGCGCAAATTTGATAAAATTCGTTGTTATAGATTTTGTTATGTGACATATTTGGGGAAAATGATGAAACAAGAGGGTGGAATCCCCAAATTCGTGTGCAAAATCGAGTTTCAAATGCCTCATAACTGTTGAAAGATGATACTAGGCATCAATCTGTAGAGTTGTAGAGTTAACAATTTGACTTGGAAGGTTGAATTTCATGTTTTAATGGTCGTTGTAGAATTGGGTGAAGTTTGCTAAATTGACGACCAAGATCGTGTTTGATATTGAGATCAACAACCCAAATTCATAGTAAATAGATTTAAAAACTTATAAGGTTTTTCAGTTTGGCAAGGTCTAACAGATCGACAATTGAGATTCATTTTCAACAATTGGGAAAATGAGACAGATTGACGATCTAGATTCGTTTCAAACATTTGGAAGTTGGAGCAAATCAATGGTTAAGATCATTCTGAATGGAAGATCGATGACCCAGAATTATTTGGGATTTGGTCGAAAAATTCTAAGTGTTAGAGTTTTCCAAGAGAGATCATCGATGACAGATGGTTGCATCGACGAGATTGTGAAGAGTTTTAGTTTGTCGATAGAAATCGTTGATGATCAGATCAACGAGTTTGGTTCGGCCAAAGGAAATTGTCTATCGTCGATGATTGGGGGTCGACAGATTCAACGAGGTTTTCAATTTGTCTAAGAGAAATTGTCAATCGCCAATGAGGGGAAAGAGGGTGATGAAGTGTCATGCCACATTAGCCAGACTACCATGTCAATGTATACGTGCCATGCCACATCAACATCCACGTGTCATGCCATGTCAGCATAGTTTCCATGTTAGTCAATGGTCGGGTCGACTGAATTGGCGAAGTGCTTTCGTCTTCCAATAGGAAGGGCTAATGGTCGATGGTCAGGCCGACTAGTTTAGCAATGACTTGCAAAATCAGTTGTCAAAGGAAATTTTCGATGGTCGATGGTTGGGTTGGTGAAATTGGTAGGTTGTTTCGTGCGTCTAAACGAAGTCGTCTATTGTCGATCATCGATGGAGCTCAAATCAACGGTCTAGATCGCTTTTTGATTTGGGTGATTGATAATGGAGATTCATCTATGAGCCTGTGGAAGGTTTAGCAGGTCAATGGATAAGATTTCTCCCAATTTTGAGAACAATGTTGCAATTTAAAAGACTATTATATCAATAAAACAATCAGTTTCTTTTCTAAATTTTCCATATTTTTGAAGGTCTTCAACTTGCAAAGGCATTTTGAGGCCCTAAACAACGATTTTAGAAGTTCAAATTTTTGGAGCTCTAGGTGTCGAAGGCAACAAATACAATTTTTGTAGCTTAAATAAAAGAACGTGTATAGAGATTTCGAATGAGATATCTTGAATGCAAAACAAAGCTCATGTGAGAAAGTTACAACTAGAACAGTTAGGGGAATAATTTTGGCACCAATTTACTTCCAGAGGGCATAACTCCTTGCTCAAAAGTTCGTTTGGGACACAAGAGTAGTATGTGGAAAGCTTATGAACCATAGAAGCCATCTACATAGCCATATTTGGAATCTAGGTATGTGAAAATGTGCAAGAAGGGAAAGAAGACACTTGTAGCATACAGGGATAAAATGGGAATACAGTCTAAACTTCTTCAGACCATAACTTTCGGCTCGAATCTCGTATTTGAGCAAACAAATAGTCATTGGAAAGGCCTTGAGGAGGAAAAGACATCTATCCACCCAGAATTTTGAATTGGGAACTAAAATTTTCTTAGACACTAATAAATCAAATTTGCAATAGTGAAAACAGAGCAATGAGTGGAAAATTGCAACTTGTGAATGTTGTAACATTTTGCTCAGAACACATAATTAGGCATTAGTACAGTCGTTGAAGAGTTGTTTCAGAGAGGAATGCATCTACGGAATTAGATTTTGACTTATTGTATTGCATCCTTCATAAATTGAGATTAAGAATAACCTGTAATATAGTTGATGTAATGTTTTATAGTATGCATGTTTTAACAATAATTATTACGTGCACATTTCTTGCAGAATTAGAGGTATAGGAAAACAAATTTGGTTCTTATAAGAGGATTGGAGTTATGGAAGATGCCCAAGGATGTTACAACCATGAGAAGGAGGTCATAGATCTGCATGTTGGTATGGGAAATGTTGAGACAAAGTCTAATGGAAGGAGAGGTAGGCAGTAGCTTGTAACTATGTGGAGCCTACAAAGAGAAGTGCAAAGCTACATGGTCGATAATGAAAAGATCATGAAAGATCAAGAAGAAATACTTCAAATTTTGAATATGCTATAGAGGCAGGCCAATGAAGACTCTAACATAAAGCAAGCAGCTAGTGCTAGACAAGTGACAACATCCAGATCCCATCGCAGAAGGAATGTTCATGGGAATGACTGGCAGTTAAGGAGTATGAGCAGGGGCCATCATTCCCTAGATCAATCCATTAGTAGAGCTCATGCAAGTTTAGGGCCATGGAGTAGCCCAAGTGTGTCTCTTGTTAGGAGGCAAAGGAAAAGGCTTGAGGAAAACATCTTGCAAGGTGAACTCAGGACAATCAAGCCACCGAATTTTAATGGTGAGCACATGAAAGGAGAAGAGGTTGAGGCTTGGTTCTTGGAAATGAAGAAATATTTCCAGCTGCATGATTACCCCTCAAGGGTAAAATCTATAATTGCAACCTACCACTTACAAGCAAAGGCAACCATGTCATGGTATCAAATTAAGAAATCCAAGCACGTTGATGAGAAGAAGATCTCTTGGAGGCGGTTCAAAGGATATTTCCAAGACAAATATTTGTCCAAGCATTACTATGAAAGAAATATGAAAGAGTTATTTGAACTCAAGTTGGGAAGCATGGCAATGGATGAATATGAGAAGAGGTTCTTTGAATTGTTGAAGTATGTGATTTTCATAAAGGATGAGAAAGTCAAAATCCAAAGGTTTATGAGTGGGTCTCCTTCTTTATACTATGAAAAGATACAATATGATAAACCCAAAATTTTGGAGGAGGCCATAAGATGATCTTGATTTATGAGCGAAACAAAATGAATAACAAATTGAATACAATAACATAAATATACAAAGAACAACAACAGATCTCCAATGAACAATAACTTCCATTGAATAAATAAAATAGGTTGAAACTGTAAAACTGCAGAATTGAAAACAACTTGCTTGAATGGTGGTAGCTATCTATGAGAAGAGATGTGGCTGCTACGTGCATCTGTTTGAGCATAATGAATACAATGAGGCTCCAGAGGCCTTTTTGACATTACTCATGTATGTCAAAACCCTAAACATTCAAAAACCTAACCCTACGAGATGAAATGCCAAAAGTTATGTGGGCCCTGATGGGTAAGTTGGTACCTCAACTTCTCGTGGTCCTAACTTTTGCATACGACCTCCATTTTAGGCACGTGATAACCCATTGGAAAGGTCTTTTCGAGAACTACCCATTATGCCATCAAATTCTGACTCTATCTATAGTTTGATTGTGGCAAGCTAAAAAAACACTATTCAGGGCCCCAAAACGACCCTGGAAGTACAAAATGATGTAGTTACATGAAAACTTCCAAACTTAGTTAGTTGGATTAGGTGGGCGACCACCAATATCCACCTAGAAGATGTGTAGAGCTTCAGATAGCCTCGAAAGTGTAGAACCCACAATTACAAAGAATTACAGAAAAATGTGTTGAACTAAAATTGTCAAAAGGAACCAGTTGAAATAAGTGGTTGGTTGCCAATATCCACCTGGATCAGTCCTCCCCCCTTAGGAAACAATGGTCTCCATTGCATTGAGTGCCCCCATCAGGTGATGATTTGTTTGTTGAATTTGGCTCCGGGTGAGCCACTTTCCTTGGTGCAGGATTTGCCCTGCCTTGACAACCCGATAAAGTTGGATGCTCTGTTGGTGAGTGCCCTTGACCTGTGTGTCCATTATATGATCGGTAGATGCTTGCTCCATGTAATCATGGTTGATCTCTATTGGTGTCAATTGTTCTGCAATCTCCGAGGTGTTCAATAATGGTGGAAAATATGGTCGGAGGAGGTCCACATTGAACATTGGGTGCAAGCCAAGGAAGGGGGGAGTGTCGAGCTCAAAAGCGTTGTCACCCACAACCTTAGTGATAGTGTACGACCCATGGCGAAGTGGACGAAGCCTCTGATGGGGCCCTGTAAGGCGTTCTTTCTGTAAATGTAACCAAACCTTGTCTCCCACCTAAAATTTGTGTGGTACCCGGTGTTGCTCATGGCACTACTTGTACTTAGAATTGGCTTTCTACAAAATCTCATGTACCTGTTGGTGGATGTGTTGAATCCACTCAATGAATCTAGTGGCTTTGTCGGCCTTAGACTAAACATGGGAAAAATTTATCTATCTTGTTGCAAGTGGTAGTGCAACATCAATGGGACCCAAGGGTTGGAATCCTAGCCCCACCTAAAAGGGGCTATGGTCGGTGGAGCTATGGAGAGCCATGTTGTAGTTATGTTGAACATAGGGAAGACTCTCATCCCATGTATGCAGATACTTAGAGTTATACATGCGCAGGATGTGCACAATCATCTGATTGACGACCTCTGTTTGGCCATCAGTTTGAGGGTGGAAGGCAATGGATTTAGTGAGCTTAGT
Organism: Picea glauca; assembly: GCA_000966675.3. Lineage (NCBI taxonomy): Eukaryota > Viridiplantae > Streptophyta > Pinopsida > Pinales > Pinaceae > Picea > Picea glauca. Next base: position 171,253 of record JZKD02S1673490.1, on the reverse strand, counting down.
GTCCAACATTGACCAGAGACTCAACCAAAATGTGTTGAGGAACCTGTTGTCCCGATCGAAAATGATAGTAGGTGGTATCCCAAAATGGACCCACACTCATTCGAAGAAGAGCTTGACAATATTTTTCGATGCGATGTTCTTCTTGCAGGATGTGAGAATGGCCATCTTTGAAAATTGATCAACTACCACAAATACATAATCATTGCCTTGCTTGGTGGATGGAAGGACAGACATGTAATCCATCAAGATGGATTCCCAATACCTCTTGGGAGCAGAAAGAGGGGTATATAAGCCTTGCTTCTTGATGGCTGGCTTGGAAATGACATAGGCAATGCAAGATCTTATATACTTGTTGAGGTGCTATCGAAGTTTTGGCCAATAAAATTGTTTATGTAGAACGACCACAATTTTCTCCACACCAAAATGTCCTATCATCCGACTGTAGTGAGCCTCCAAATCAACTTTTCATGCTCGCTTGCAGGAACACAGAGATGGCCCAGATGGCATAACAGTTTGTCTTGAATGTGAAAATTGGTGACATTCATGCCTGTACCCAAGAGCTGATAGGTGGTGGTGAAGTATGGACCTTGCTCATAAAGTTAAGGCCACTTAGATGCCTCGTGCCCATAGGAATGGAGCATGGTGGTGAGTGTAGCCACAAGATTTTGACTAAGGCAATCAATGACACGATTTTTTCTCCATGTCTTATACTTTATGTTGTGATGGAACTGTTGCAGGTAGGTGGACCACTTCTAATGGCGGTCGTTCTGCAACTTCCCCTATGTCTGTATAAACTACAGAGGCTTGTGATCAGTGTGGATGATTATCTCCTTTCCCATAATGTAATGTTTCCATTGACGACATGTTGGTACAATGGAATACATTTCCTTTTCACAGGTGGGGTATTTCCAGACAGTATATGAGAGTGTCTCACTATGGTATGCTACTAGATGACCATGCTGAGTGAGAACTGCGCCTACAACATAGTTGGATGCATCAGTCTAGATCTTGAACAATTGTTGCAGATCGGGTAAGGAGAGTACTGGAGTTGAGCAAAAGCAATGCCTCATATCATGAAATGCTCGTTGTTGTTCCTTCCCCCATGCGAACTTTCCCCCGCCATCACCCTTGGTCACTTGGTTGAGGGCCCATGCAATATGGGAGAATCCCAACACAAACCGTCGGTAGAAGTTGGCAAGTCCTAAGAAACTCCAAAGCTCGATTAGTGTGGTCGGGGTTGGCCAGTCACAGATAACTTGGATCTTAGTTGGATCAACATGTACGCCATGCTCATCAACAATGTACCCCAAGTATTGGATCGTGTTCATGCCAAAGGAGCATTTTTCCAAGTTGGCATATAGCTTGTGTTGTTGTAGAGTGCTCAAAACCTGTTGAATATGTTGCATGTGCTCCTCCCAAGTTCTGTTGAAGATGAGGATGTCATCCAAATATACCACCACAAAAGAGTTGGTGAAGGCTCTCAATAGATTATCCATCACTCATGAAAGTGGTTGGTGCATTTGTTAAGCCAAAGGGCATAACCAACCATTCGAAGAGACCTTCTTTATATTTGAAAGTTGTCTTCCATACATCAGTTGGTTCGATGGGAAACTGGTGGTAGCTAGACTTTAGGTCAATCTTGTTCAAGAACTTTACCCCCTTGAGTTGGTCAAGAAGGTCATCAATTTTGGGAATTGGGTACCAATTCCTGACTATGATTTTGTTTAATGCTTTGCAATCAATGCAGAGCCGCCAAGTCTCGTATTTCTTCTACACCAGTACAATCGAGCTTCCGCAAGGGCAGAAGTTGGGTCTGATGTGCCCCTTTTGAAGTAGCTCTTGGATTTGATGCTTGATTCCATCATTTTCTATCAGCGAGCGACAATAGACTAATCCCTTAGGTATAGGTGCACCGGGGGTTAGATCGACTTGATATTTGACTTGGCAGTGTGTTGGTACCCCGATGGGTGAGGAGAATATGTCTCTGTACTCTTCCATGATCCTGTCCACTTGCTTTTGTTGCAAAGAGAGGCTCTGTGTAGAGGCCATGGATGTGGCAACGACCTTCTACTTATTGTGAGCACGGATCACAAAGAAGAAGAACTTCTTGGTCTGTGATATGACCTTACGGTAGGGGACGCTACCTCTCGTATCCTATACAATTGTCTACCCAAAGTAATAATAACATTGTGGGGTCTAGACTCATACACATCATGTTGCTTCCACAAATATGGTTGTCCTAAAAGAACATCACAAACTTCAAGGGCAGAAATATCACACAATACCTCGTCCTTGAAAGGCTTGATGTCGTAAGGAAGACGACATTGTTGGTTGACACAAAGATATATTCCATGGCAAAGCCAATCGATGGTGTAGGGTTGCAAGTGCGGTGTCATCGGCAGGTCCAATCACCTGACAACCTCTGTTGAGATCAGGTTCATCTGATTGTCGCTATCGACAATGAAATGAAGCGGAGCCCCCTTTACCCACATCTGTGAGTGAAAGAAGCGTTCCATTTCCTCTGGTTCTTCTAGTTTGCTTGACTGGATTTTGGTGGTAGCAATAGTGACACTAGGTTCAGCATCAATAATCCGCTTCCCTCCTTCTGGATTTGATTCGGAGTCAAAATCTGCCTCTGACTTAGACGCTTTCATCTTGGCCATCAGTGACTACTTGGAGCGACATTCTTCAGTGTTGTGCCAAGGGATTTTATGGTATTCACACCATTTTCTCATATCCTTCTTCAACTTCTCATTACTTTTATTGTGTTGCGGCTTGGACTGGTTGTCCTTAGTTTTTCTTTAGTTGATCTATTTCAAGTTTGGTTGATATCTTTCAAGATAGGGTTCTAATGAAGTCGAACTGGGTGATGTGATATTGGTTCGCCACCACGCCTTCTTCCCTAGATAGTTTCTCTCTCACCGCCTTGTCACCTCAGGAAATTAAGTGCTAAAAGAGTGAACTTTGTGCTAACATAGTAAATTCAATGCTCAAACACTGGAAAGTATAGATAATTGTTACTACTAACTTTAAGATCTCCCATCAAATTGCCTTAAGTAAGAGGAGAGAGTGGCCATATTTTCTCTGTCCCTTGTTTTGTGGGTTGGGGCCACCTTTGCCTTGCTTTGGCTATTAGGAGTTTGCAGATCCAAACTTTTGCCTCTTCTACCTAAATTTCAGCTTGATCTTGACAACATATCTATAAGTTGTACCCAATGATGTGATATCCAGAAACTATATTTATGTTTGAATATTTCTATGCAGATAGTTGCAGTATTTGAGCACCAAATGTCGCTTAGAGTCTTTGATACCCAATTTGGTGCACAGGGTATGGAAAATACTAGTGAAATCTAGTATTGTCTAGTCCCTTTACTAAAGCAGGGTGGTCCATCTTGTGTATTGGTCCTCGTAGCTTCCAACAGGGTAGCATTCTTATTTAATGACATCCCTGAAGGAATCCCATGTGGGGGCGACCGTAAATATTGGATATTCCTCTATGGCCCTTTGCTTAAACTAAGTATCCCACCAATCCTTAACATAGGGGATGGCCTTGAGGAGTGCAAAAGTAATATTTTCCCTATCGAATAAATTGTGGACCGAAAAATAACCTTCGAGAAGATTCAGTAATTTATCTACAACATCCGCATATGTCAGTCCTTCAAATAGTGGAATATCAAAATTGACCTGTACCTTGAAGTGGGTTGTATGGTCGCTTGATGAAGATGTGTCTCTTGTGGTAAGTTGTCGAAGGATCTGTGCAAAGTTGTCCATCATTTCATTCCTTTGTCATGCAGGGGCTTCCTTGAGCAACATTTTAAAAGGATCTCATGCTCCATCATCTTTCTTTTTATCTCCTGTAGGTTGTTGTTGGGTTCGATGAGACTGATCTTGCAAAGGCTCGATTGGTTTGAGTCCCAACTTCTTGTACCCAGATCTTGTAGGGGACATGCACGAAGAAAAATAAATGAAGAGCAGATCTCTCTGATACCACTGATTTGGATTTATGAGCGGAACGAAATGAATAACAAATTGAATACAATTACACAAAGATACAAAGAACAACAACAGATTTCCAGTGAACAACAACTTCTATTGAATAAATAAAATAGGCTGAAACTGTAAAACTACAGAACTAAAAACAACTTGCTCGAATGGTGGTAGCTATCTCTGAGAAGAGATGTGGCTGCTATGCGCATCCGTTTGAGTAGAATGAACACAATGAGGCTCCAGAGGCCTTTTTAACATTACTCATGAATTCCAAAACCCTAGACATCCAAAAACCTAACCCTAGGAGATAAAACACCAAAAGTTATATGGGCCCCGATGGGTAAGTTGGTACATCAACTTCCCGTGGTTGTAACTTTTGCATACGACCTCCGTTTTAGGCACGTGATAGCCCATTGGAAATGTATTTTCGAGAACTGCACATTATGTTGTCAAACTCTGAATCTGTCTCTAGTTTGATTGTGGCAATCTAAAAAAACATTGTTTAGGGCCCCAAAACGGACCTGGAAGTACAGAAAGATGTATTGACATGAAAACTTCCAAACTAATCCAGTTGGATTAGGTGGGAGGCCACCAATATCCACCTGGAAGATGTGTAGGGCTTTAGATAACCCCGAAAGTGTAGAACCCACAATTACAAAGAATTACAGAAGAACGTGTTGAACTAAAACTGTCAAAAGGAACCAGTTGGAATAGGTGGGTGGCCACCAATATCCACCCGAATCATAAGAAGAGAAAAACATATTTATGAGAAGAATAGAGGAAGGCCAATTTTCCAAAAAAATTGGAATGATAATATGAAGGGTAGAAAGTGCTATCACATAAACTTGTCAGAGTCTTGTGAATCTGGGGTTTTTGCCTAGATCTGTAATTTTGTCTGTCTCTCCTCCTTTTGCAGACCCAATCATAAGGTTTTTCCTTTCAACTTATAGTTTTCTTCTTTTACCTGCCTAAGAGGTGCTTGCCTTAAGCCTTTCTGTTTTCTCTGAGGTCGATCGCTTCTCTCTCCTTGTCTTTGTCACTGATCCTTTTGCCTTCCTGAGCCCTCAGTCAGTCATCCAAGTATTCATTTACAGAGGCCGCAGCCATAAGCACAAGCACAACACTTAAAATGGTCTGTTATGGGCCCAAATCAAGCGAGTGAGAAAGTTCAGTTTGGCAAGGAAATTCAAAGTTCAAAGATTAATGACAAATAATAATCGTGGGAATCGGAAGTTTGAAACATTGTTGAAGTATTTGTGAAAGATCTGAACCCCCAAGATTCGTCCGATCCAACAGGACACGTGGCACCAGATACGAACGCGGAGGAAGTTAGTTCGATAAAACTGAAGTAAGAAAGGTCTTGATGGCTCGAGTTCTGAAATCCCGATGGTCCAAGGTCCCAAAATACCGATATCCATATGGGTCATCTGATGCAAAGGGACACCTGTCACTCGATCCAAGCGATCACAATTTCGTGACTCAGAGGTTTGAGCATGGAGCACAATGTGAGTTTGCAAAACGCGAAATCGTGACACGCCTGAGAGTTGGGCCCACAATCACAGCCCGTGGTCATATGGAAGCAGGGCCATAAAGAAAGGGAAAGCGCCTATCGAGCAATGAGAAACTGAGATTGTTCAAGGAAATGATCGTGGCCATCAAATTCAAAGTAAGGGTGACCATCAATCTAGATGGGTCGTTTCGCAGGATCAAGCATCAGAATATTTGAAATCAAGGGGAGTGAAGACTCCCGAAATGCGAGATCTTGAAATTCCATGTGGGATATGCGTAAGGTCGTGGCTTGAGGTTGTGAGGAGTGATGGATAGGAGTTGCGCCAAGGACTGAAAGCGCTCATCTTGGTCTCATCAGAAGATCTGCGTGGTTTCGAGGCGTCGGGCTTGTCTTGAAGGAGTCGTGAAATTATCCTGGAGCATTCATGGGTGTAAGGCTCCATCCTGATCCCGATGCAGGTAGTTAATGGAAATGGGGGAGGTGGTTGAAACCTCATCTCACCCCATAAATGGAAAGCATGGAAGAACTGGTCATGGAGGCAAACTGTCAGTCGAAAGTTCCCCTGTCAATGGATTCTCCTGTAAAGCCCATACTGATTCCAAATTGTGTCTAACAGAACAATGCAAGTGCAAACTAATAGAAGAAGATGCAAACGCAAAGCTTTGATTGTTATAGCCATGTCACACTCCTGGTGGTGGCAAGTTGTTTTGAGTATAAATACTCAGTTTTGATGTTTTGTTGAGCTAAGCTCTCGTATTGTAAGCCTCTGGTTCTCTGGTTATGTGTTGCCATTAGAGACTTATTGTTTAATGACAGTCAGTTTTCTTATCATCTCTTTTGCTTTTGATATTGAAGACTCGGGCATGGGTGATCCAGTCGAGTTGTCGTGATTGTATTGTAATGTATGTTTGATTGCAATATTGTTATGACGTTTTCATTTTCCTGAAGTTTTGGGTTCAAGAAGATCTTGTATTCAAAGATTTTCTTCCTTAGGTTGCTGGAAGACCCTATGTCCATAGCAGACCTCTACATTTTCTTACCAGTTCTTCCCCCCTCTCACCCTTTACTGCAGCTTACTGACTGAAGTTAAAGCAAGACCTCACTTGCTCATCCATTGCCTGGTTCATATTTCTGAGTTAAATTGATATTTTCTTGAGTCTGCACTCATTTGAACTCCTTTAATTTATTCATTGTGACATACAAATTGATGGATACTGGGCTTACCTCTGCTGCAATCCAGAGGTGACTTCTGGTGCTAACATTTATGGCGCCGTTGTCGGGGACGAATTGAAGATGTTCCATGGGATTGAATGACAAAGCTTACTGGTTTTGAAGGTGCATAAGAACTTGGAATATTGAAGATTGTGACTGTGCACCTGGTGACTCCACTGTTACGACTCCACGGTTTCAGTTGTGGCTTCCAAAGGCAGACACACAAGGTATACTCCACAACTACCTTTAGCAACACTTGAAGCTGACCCAGAGAAAATTATCAAAAAGCGATTGACCCATCAGGAAGGCACTTCTGCTGTTGAACCAGGTATTTCTGATGATTTTCACTATCCTCCTATAGAAACTCTAGTAGTTGTCTCTCATTTTCCTATTACACCATCTACTGCAGCATCTAGAAGTTTAAATTTTGGGAGTTTTCCTGCTGATTTTCCCTTTCCTAGTTTCATTACTCCTCCTCCTATTACAATTTCTACTTTTACACCGGGGAAACCTCTATTCCCTCGAGCCCTAAGGACTTTTCTTCATATCCTCAACTACTTCCCTTTGTTCCCAAAAGCACACCTCTAATCTCCCCTGCTCGAACTCCATCTCCACTTGATTCTCCTCCTGTTCACACTCTAATGGCAGGAAAAAATCCCCCCAGAACCAGAATAGAAGCTATAATAGCTGCTAGGTATGCCCCTCTTGTTTTGCCTCGGCCTTTGAATGCCCTCCCGACAGATGGGTACCTTAAGCAATTACCTAAGTTCATGGGTGAGGGAGACATAACTGCAGAAGCACATCTTGAAGCCTTTTATAGTTTTACAGATAATCATGTCACAGAGAATGAAGATGTATGGATGGGGATATTTGTTCATAACCTTGATGGTGAAGCTAGGAAGTGGATCAGGGATTTACCCCCTGGATCTATTGGCGGAATTGAAGCCCTAGATGAAGTCTTCTTAAAGGATTGAGGAGACAAGAAGGATCTCCTGTACTATATCATAGAGCTTGGGGCTCTAAAGAAAGAGGAAGGGGAATATGTGTCTGATTTCTCCAAGAGGTTTAATAAAATATATAATAAAATTCCCATTGAAGTCAAGCCTATAGAAAGCTCTGCAAAGATTACTTATGCTAACACTTTCAATCCTAACTTTTGTCTCTTACTAAGGGAAAGAAGAGCTACTTCATTGTCTCATATGCAAGATACGACCCTTGAAGTAGAATCTAATATATTTATAGTTGATAAACTTAGGAGAAAGGCTGACAAAAACAAAAGAAGAGGGAGGTATGAAGTCTCAACCTCTTGTTCCTCTATTTCCCATCCTCAAGTTGATGAACTTACTAAATTAGTAAAATCTATGTCTGCTGAGATGGAAAAGTTGAAGCTTGAAGGAAGACAGAACTTTAGAAATCCACCAAATGTTGATAACAGAGGTAACTTCAGAAGACCTAACAATGCTCCTCAAATTCTTTTAAGAGAGTAGAGGAGAAGAGATAGAAATGATCAGAACATCCATACCCCTCTCCAGAAAATTCTTGTTATGGATGATGAAGGTGAGGATGAGGGATTTGATCCCGAAATCCACTGTCTTGGAGACACCTCCTCCTTTCCACATTTGACTCAATCTGCATATGAGGAATCTCTCATGGACAACCAACTTAATGAGTTGAATAAGGGAGACAAGGCTAGCAACAGCCCAAACAGATATAATCTGAGGTCCAAGAAGAAAGAAGAAAAGCCCAATGTTCTTGACCAACCTCCCAAAGCAGAGAAGCCTACTAAATATATAACAGACATCAACAAAGGTAATAAGGTGCAAGCACCCTCTCTAGTAATTAAATTTCATGTTCCAGAAGTGAAGGAGATTTTGAAGCCCTATCCCTTTTTCAATTTTGATCATGAAATCCAAAAACTTAGAATCCATGTACCCCTTTCGGAATTGGTCAAGAATGAAGATTTCAAAAGGAGCCTCTCTAAACTACTGCAGTTTGAGCCTACATCTCATCCCACGGACTTAGTCAATTTTCAGGATGAAAAGTCAGTTGTCATATTAGGACCTTTGGTAGAAGATAAAGATGATTCCTCCCCTCCCTTCTACACTTCATTGAACACCCATGATAAGTTTTTTCATAACTTCTTAATGGATTCAGGATCATCCCATAATCGTATGCCTAAGATTGTCATGGAAGAACTCGGGTTGGAAGTCACAAAAACCTACCACGAACTGTATTCTTTTGATTCCAGGTAGGTGAAGTGCCTTAGGGTTATTAAAGACCTGGTCGTGTCCCTGTTCCAGCTACCGATGAAGAGCTTAGTCATGGATATCGTAGTGGACGACGTTCCCCCTAAGTTTGGAATGGTCCTATCTAGATCTTGGATAAAGAGACTAGGGGGAAGCTTGCAGATGGACTTTTCATACGCCACCATTCCTGTGTTCGGGGGTGAACAAAGGAGACTTTACAGGGAAGTGAAGCTCCTGTACATCATCAGTGATGAAACACACCCCACTAACCATCCTATCTTTGCTCTTGACATAGATTTTGGATCTAGCTTGCTGCAACTCACCAACGCTCCTGAACCTCCTCTAGAGATAAAAAAAAGGAGACCATTACTTTTTGTGAAAATCCCCCTCCTACCGCCTATGTGTGGAAAATGTTCTTCGATGGGGCCTCTTCTAGAGAAGGTGTTGGTGCTGGAGTAGTCCTTGTTTCACTTGTTCAAGAAATTATATCTCTGTCCTACAAGTTAGAATTTGAAACTACCAATAATGTGGCAGAATATGAAGCTCTTGTTTTGGGTTTAAGGGCTGCAAAGGACATGGGGGTTGAAGAGATATCAGTATTTGTGGATGCTAAGATAATTTTCCATCAAGTCAAAAATATCTAGCAAGCTAAGCACCCCAGGCTAAGAAGTTATAGAAATGAAGTGTGGGACTTTGTTGACAATTTTTTCCTAGCTTTCAACATTTCATTTATTCCAAGAGAATAAAACATCATTGTTGATTCTCTGGCTATTTCAGCAAGCAATTTTAGAGTCCCTTTGCCACCAAAGCTCAAGTATGACGTAGAGGTAAATTACAGACCCTCTATACCTGATAATGTCAAGCATTGGAAAGTATTTGAGGATGATCTTGAGATCAAAAGATTCCTTGAGATTGTTGATGAGTTTTTTGCGCTACATATTGATCAAGATCAAGATTCTGAAAGTAATCCTCATGTTGATGTTTTCCTGAACAAAATCGCTAAACACCATATTGTTCATTTGCCTAGAAATCACATTCTGAAGGGACTAGTTCCATTGGAAAGACTATTTGACAAAAACAATGTGGCAATGAAAGTTAAAGGATTGGCTAATGATGTCGATGTAGCTGAATGCAACATTGGTACAGAGAAAGATCCCAAATTTGTCAAGATGTCAAGCAACTTGTCAAAGAAACAAACTACCGAGTATGTTGAGCTATTAAGAGAGTTTGCTGATGTGCTTGCCTGGACCTATGAAGACCTCAGAACATATGACACGAGTGTCATTAAGCATAAGATCGCAATGAAGGAGAAGGCCGAACCATTTAGGCAGAAATTAAGACAGATAAATCCTATGTTGCTGCCTATTATGGAGAAAGAGGTAAAGAAGTTGTTGGACGCCCAAATCATTGTCCCTTTGAGATATTTAGAGTGGGTGGCCAACTTAGTCCCGGTGAGAAAGAAGAGTGGAGAAATCAGACTTTGTTTCGATTTTAGAAACCTAAACAAAAGCTCGAAGAAGGATAAGTACCCTTTGCCAAAGATGGAACACATATTGCAGAGGGTAACAGGTGCATCAGGGATTTCCATGATTGATGGCTTTTCCGGATACCATAAGATCTATGTCTTGCCTAAAGACAGAGAAAAGACAATCTTCACCACTCCTTGGGGCATGTTCATGTATGCGAAAATTCCCTTTGGATTGATGAACGCAGGAGCAACCTTCCAACGAGGCATGGACATTGCCTTCATTGGAGAAAGAGACAAATTTGTGCTCATCTATCTGGATGATATAACAATCTTCTCCAAATCTAATAAAGAATATCATCAACATCTAAGAAAGGTCTTCTCGAAGTGCAGAAGGTTTGGTCTCTCCCTTGATTTCATGACTGAATCAAGGCTGAATCAAAGGATTTCACGACTCGGAGGTTTGAGCATGGAGCACAATGTGAGTTCGCGAAATGCGAAATCGCAAAACGCCTAAGAGTTGGGCCCACGATCACAACCCACTGTCATATGGAAGCAAGGCCATGAAGAAAGGGAAAGCACCTATCAAGCAATGGATGGCTGAAATTGTTCAAGGAAATGATCGTGGCCGTCAAATTCAAAGTAAGTCTGACCGTCGATCTAGATGGGTCATTTCGTGGGATCGAGCATCAAAATATTTTAAATCAAGGGGAGTGAAGACTCTATAAATGTGAGATCCTGAAAGTCCATGTGGGATATGCATAAGGTCATGGCCCGAGGTCATGAGGAGTGATGGATAGGAGCTGCGTGAAGGGCCGAAAGCGCTCGTCTTGGTCTCATCAGAAGATCTGTGTGGTTTCAAGGTGTCAGGCTTGTCTTGGAGGAGTCGTGAACATCTCCTGGAGCATTCATGGGTGTCAGGACCCATCCTGATCCCGATGCAGGTAGTTGATGGATATTGGGGAGGTGGTTCAAACCTCATCTCACCCCATAAATGAAAAGCATGGAAGAACTGACAGTGGAGGCAAACTGTCAGCTGAAATTTCCCCTGTCAACAGATTCTCCTGCAAAGCCCATACTGATTCAATATCGCGTTTGAAAGAAGAATGCAAGTGCAGAATGACATAAGAAGATGCAGACACAAAGCTTTGATTGCTATAGCCAGGTCACACTCCTGGTGGTGGCAAGTTGTTTTGAGTATAAATACTTTGTTTTGATATTTTGTTAGGGTCGATGGTTGAGCTAAGCTCTCGTATTGTAAAGTTTTAATGAAGCCTCTAGTTCTCTGGTTATGTGTTGCCATTTGAGACTTCTTGTTTAATGACAATCGACCTTCTTATCATCTCTTTTGCTTCTGATATTGAAGACTCGGGCATGGGTGATCCATTCGAGTTGTTGTGACTATATTGTAATGTATGCTTGATTGCAATATTGTTATGATGTTTTCAGTTTCCTAAATTTTTGGGTTCAAGAAGATATTGTATTCAAAGCTTTTTTCCTTAGGCTACTGGAAGACTCGATGTCCATAAAAAACCTCTACATTTCCTCACCAGTTCTCCCCCCCACTCACCCTTTACTACAACTTATCGATTGAAATTAAAGTAAGACTTCACTTGCTCATGCATTGCCTGGTTCGGATTTTTAAGTTGAAGCGATATTTTCTTGAGTCTACGCCCATTTGACCTCCTTTAATTTATTCATTGTGACATACAAACTGATGGGTACTGGGCTTACCTCTACTGCAATCCATAAGTGACTTTTGGTGCTAACAGAAAGGATCAAAGGCAAAAAGGTTTTAAGCCACCCTTTTTCAAGAACAACTAACAAGAAAATCAACAAGGACAGTCAACCCAAAAAGAGCACATGATTGTAGATTCATTTGGTAAAAGACCAAGGCAACAACCTATACAATGTTGGGTATGTGAGGGAAATCAATTATATAGGGATTGTCCTCACAAAGGAGAAGGAATGAGTATTTTTCACAACATTAAAGAGGATGAAACAGTGGAAAACATGGGAGAAAACAAGCCAAGGATTTATGCATCCTTGGACAACAAGCAAGCACAATATCAGTCCCCCATGATTGAAGTGGAAGGGAAGATTGATAACCAGCCCATAACAATTTTGATTGATTCAAGAGCTAGCTATAGTTACATAAGATCTAACATTGTTGAAAGATTCCACTTGCAAAGGAGTAAGCATAAGAAATCTTGGTTAGTTTAGTTAGCCACATGGGCTAAGAGGAAGATCAATGAGCTAGTTAAAGATTGTCTAATAAACATGAATGAACTCAACAGAAAGATAGATGTGAACATCGTACCATTGTGTTCATATGATTCTCTAATTGGCATGGATTCGTTGGAAAAACACCATGCTATTCTAGACTACCACAACAAGACAATCACTTGTCTTGATGAAGAAGAGAAACAAGACAAGATTTAAAGCATTCCAGGAGTTGTCGTTGTTAGATTAATTTCAGCTATGCAGTTGAAAAAGAGTTTCAGGAAGGGATGTCAGATTTTTTGCAGCCCATATGGAGGCAACTAGAGATAAAATGGTAATCATTAAAGACCATCCGATCTTGAAGAATTTTGAGGATGTTTCTGGAGAAATTACAGGATTTCCACCAAAGAGAGACATTGATTTCTCTATTGATTTGGTGCCATAAGTTGCCCCAGTATCCAAGACACCTTACAAAATGGGCACACTAGATTTGAAGGAGTTGTAGATGCAGCTTGAAGATTTGTTAAAGAAGTGGTATATACACCCAAGTGTGTCACCTTGGGATGCTCGAGTTCTTTTTGTGAATAAGAAATATGGAACCTTAAGGTTGTGTATTAATTTCAGACATATGAATAAGGTCACCATAAAGAACAAATATCGTTTTCCAAGGATTGATGATTTATTTGATCAACTGAAAGGTCAAGAATTTTTTTCAATATTGACCTAAGATCAGGTTATCATCAAGTGAGGATAAAGGAAGAAGATATCAGCAAGACAACATTCAGGACAAGTTATGGGCATTATGAATTCATGGTAGTGTCATTCGGGATATCAAATGCACCGAAAATTTTCATGTGCCTGATGAATGGAGTGTCTAGTGAATACCTCGACAAGTTATTAATTGTGTTCCTAGATGATATACTCATCTACTCTAAGTCAAAAGAGGAACATGAACAACATTTATAAATGGTGTTGAAAGTTTTAAGGGAGCATAAGTTATATGCCAAGCTAAGTAAGTGCATCTTTTATCCAAAGAAGATTCACTACTTGGGGCATATTATTTCAACAGATGTGATAGCAGTTGATCTCAAGAAGATAGAGGCCATTAGAGGATGGTCGACGCCAAGAAATGTCACAGAGGTCAAATCGTTCATGGGTCTTTCTGTTTATTACTAAATATTTATAAAAGGTTTTTCCAATATTGCAAGTCCCATTACTTCTTTGCAAAAGAAGGGAGTGAAATTTGAATAGTCTCCTAAATGTGAAGAAAGCTTTCACCAGCTAAAATACATTTTTACAAGTGCACCAATATTGAAGATTGCATATCCAGATGAAGATTTTGTTGTGTGCAATGATGCATGAAAGGAAGGGCTTGGCAGAGTCCTCACACAAAACTATCATATGGTATGTTACGAGTCATGTAAATTAAAAGAGCAAGAGAGCAATTATGCTACACATGACTTGGAATTAACAACCATCATTCATGCACTAAGAATATACAGACATTAACTCATGGGGAGGAAATTTGAGCTAAGGACCAACCATTGTGGTCTGAAACATTTGATTGGAAAACCCACATTAAATGCCAGAAAAACTAGATGGTTGGAATCCCTTAGTGAATATGACTTTGAAATTAAACATGTCAAAGGCAAGTAAAATCAGGTGGTCTATGCACTTAGCAGGAGAGCACGTGAGATTGATGTTGTTGGATAGTGATCGGTTATGAAGGGTTTGACAACATAGCAATAGAGGACGAACACCTTTAGTAACCACTCAGACAACCAGATCAAAGATAAACACATTGATGTTTTGACATGGTAAAACCCTATGGGGGAACATCCACGACCCCAACCAACACTACCACTTGGAGTAGTTTATTAATGCAAAAGAAAAAGATTACAGAGAGATTTTACAAGAGAGATTCTCACAATCAATCATCGACAAATGACTCTCCATGTTCTTTAAATAGAGATCATGAACCAATTAGGTGTTAATCCACAAATCAATGGTCATTAAGATCGAGGAGAATATGAACTGTCAGATCACTCTATGTCAAGAACATATCATGACCGTTAGATTTCCTAACTACAAATGCATACTAATGCATACTAAAGAAACACACTTTTACCTAACGACATATTAGACCAAGTAGATATTAACTAACTCCTAAGTGTCTAAATATCCTAACATCCCCCCTTAAGAACAACTTGGGATAGGATTGAAGGATTTACAATAGTGAGACAATAGGCATTAGATCATATCCCCCCTTAATGACAACTTCCTGAACTCCTAACATAGATCAGGACCAAGGCAACAAGACCAACAACAAAAGAAAGATCGAGACGGGTATGAGTCAAGTATAATAGGCTACTAACTAACCGACGATACAAGGTGGCATCAACTTTGGGAGAAGTACAAGTGGCAATTATCTTGACTCATAACTGGAGGGGAGAAGGGGATGGTTTACAATCTTCCATGTGAAAGCGACAAAGAAGGTCGCAAGCATACTTAGACTGGGAAAGAAAAATTCCTTCATTGGTTTGCAAAACTTGGAGGCCAAGGAAATAGTGCAAAGATCCTAAGTATGCCATTTCAAATTTCTTCTTAAGGCTAGTTTTCACATGGTTTAAAAGTTTTGAGTCACTACCAGTTAGGATAAGGTCATCAACATAAAGGAAAAGGATCATGAGATGGCTTCCTACTTTCTTGGTATATACATTAGAATCAAAATGGCATCTAGAAAATCTAGTGTCAATAAGAAAGTTGTCCATTTTGGAATACCATGCTCGGGGAGCTTGCTTAAGATCGTAAAGAGATTTCTTAAGGTGACAAACAAGGCTAGAGTCATTATGGACATAGACATGAGGTTGTTCCATGTAGATTTATTCTTGCAAATCCCCATGCAAGAAGACAGATTTACATCCATCTGATGGACCTCCCATTTATGTGGGGCAACAAGGGAAAGAACAAGGCAGATGGAATTCATTTTGGCTACATGGGAAAAGGTTTTATTATAGTCAATTCCTTCAACTTGGGAAAATCCTTTGGCAACTAACCTAGCCTTGTGTCTTTCAACACTTCCATCCAATGCATAATAATTTCTATAGACCCATTTACATCTGACAAGTATTCTTCCTTTTGGAAGAGGTACAAGATCCCAAGTATCATTTGCCATTAAAGAAGGATACTCTTCATTCATTGATGTATCCCAATATGGATGACCTGAAGCTTTTGCAAATGTCTCTAGATCACGAGTCTTTGAAAATTGAGCCAAAAGAGAAGAGGCTCACTAGAACTAAGAATGTGTCTGACATTGATCTGAAGGATCACCAACAAGATCACTAGCTGCTTCTCGTGTTGAATGAACCCATCTAGGAAGCGACAGTGTTGGTGCTGGTTCAGGTTCAATGGACTCATTTGAAGGAAGGTGAGCAGGCGGAGGCGGATTATCATCCTCATTGTCTTCATCTGAAGAAGAAACCAGAATAGGAATAGAAGAAGGCACAAACGTCGAAGATGAATCACGGGTTGAAGAAGGAACAATCATCAAATTAGGCTCGCAAGCCAAGATATTTTCATCAAATTTAATATCTCTTCTAATAATAATTTCATTACAATGTGGTTGAAGAAGTATGTAACCTTTGACATCTTCATAATCAACAAAAAAATACACTTCTCACTTTTAGGTTGCAATGTTTTTCTTTTCTCATTAGGAATGTGAGCCCATGCTATACTACCAAATACACGTAAGTGACTTACATCTGGTTTAAATTTAGTCCATGCTTTTTCCAGTGTAATGTTTTTAAGATCCTTTGTGGGAGTGTGATTTAATCTGTAATTTGCATAGCTGATGGATTCTGCCCAATATTTTAGACTCAATTCCTTAGATTGGATCATACAATTAACAATTTCTTTTAGTGTTTGGTTCTTTCTCTCACCAACCCTGTTAAGTCCTAAATAGTGGCAAATTACCCCTTGATTGTGGCATATTAAATTAGTAATGTTATTTTATTTATGTCGTCTTGGGTCCATAAATTGTAATTGTACCTCCTAGTCTCCTATATATACCAAGGAGACCTTTTCATTTGGAATCATCTGGTATTTGGAAATATATGTGGTGTTTACGGAGGTTTCCCCCTCAAAGAGGCTTATTATCTGAAATTCTATCTTTTTCAAGGCATTGAGTACTTATTCTGAGGTTCTTTTTGTGCTATTTTTATATTTGGTTCTTAATATTTGGTATCAGAGCTCAAGGTCTTGGGGTTTCGTTGCTAGATCTGAGACACCTTGGAATTTTCGCTATGATTTTTTTTATATGTCATTTCAGAAGGAACCCATTGGAGGATATTTAGTAGACGAATCAAGGTATGTGGGGTTCAAATTTCAGCACCTGAGGCCTTATACTTTCGGAGATATATCATGTGTAAGATAGGGTTATGGAATCATCTTGAATTTAGTCATCGCAGAAGTTTCACCATAAAATGTTTTCTGTAAAATTTCAGACCTTGAAATCTGGAGGATATTCATAGAAATTATCTATGTGGTTGTGATAAAAGTTTTAGCTTCTGGGTCATCCTACCTTTGTAGATACACCCTATGCAAGATAAGGTATCTGAATAGTCATATTAACTAGTCTCAAACAAGTCTTCCCGGTAAAACAATGATATCTTCTTCAATGAGTATCCAAATTAAGTGAGACCGGTTGCATTGGACAGTGGACAGTCTGTAGTATTTTTGGAACAAGTTTCAGAATCACATATCAGATATTGTGATCTTGGATGCTTTACAAGTACGCTCTCCTGGATGGGAAAAAACTCAGCAAGTTATGGGAAAGTTATCATAACTTCCACTTGGCATATCTAATTTCGATCAAACTTGTGGCATTGCAGAGAAGAAATATCAGAGAACTACAAAAATAATTTTTTAGACCTAGAAGGGCCGAATTATTGGAGATACAACAGAATAAATATCATCTAGAAGAACCACCTCAAAATCAATGTTTAAAAGTGATACTTGGCCAACATGCCACCAAAAAAGGGAACTTCTACACCAATTAAGCCTCCCAACTGTCCTACTTGGACTCTTGATGAAGGTGAAGAAATGGGCAGGGACATAAATGATTTACAAAAGAACACAGTAACAAAAGATGAACTACAAGGGATGATGGAGTCAACTAAAGCTAAGTTGGAGGCAATAAATACTAAGATGGATGGTTTAAAAAGGGAGATCATGGAAGGATTGAAAATTTTCCTAATAGAGAGGACACCTAAAAGTGAAAATGTAACCCATGAAATTCATAATGAGGACACAAGGAAGATGAATCAAGAATGGAGAAACTCCAACTTTGGGTTGGAGACCAACCACTTTCCTAAGATCAATATGAGGAAGTTTGATGGCAAGGATCCAATCACATGGATACTTTAGATGGAGCAATTCTTTGATCTACATGATGTGCCACATACACAAAAGGTACGAATTGCTTCTTTATATTTAGAATCCAATCAATTTGTGTCATATCAATGACTCTGTTCTCACAAATCACTCGTCACTTGGATAATTTTCACGGAAGAAATGATAACACACTATGAGGATACAAGGAGCAATACCTTCTTTAGCCAATTGATAAATCTCAAGCAAAAGGGTTCAGTTGTAGAACACATTGAGAACTTCCAAAGATTAAATATAAAGATAACATATATTCCAGATGAGCACTTGATTGATGTATTCATAGGAACTTTAAAGGATAACATTCAACATGAGGTTCATCTTTGGGAACCCAAATCATTGGATAATGCATTCAGGGTGGCAAGAAATGTTGAAAGTAAAAATATGGCTATGACTACTAGAAGGACCACTCCTAAAATCTATCAAGAGAATAATGTTCCTTCTTCTAAAACACCCCAAGCTACAAGGTTGACACCTCAACAATTGGAGGAAATAAAAGCAAAAGGTTTATGCTTTAATTGTGACAACAAGTACAGTAAGGGACATAAGTGTGGTGAGAATAAATTATTCTACAT
>JZKD02S1673490.1:105186-132704 GCA_000966675.3 Picea glauca | reverse complement strand
TGATGTTATTCTTTGGTGGTTTAGCATTCTTGAGGACCAGGGCGCACTCTTGCCTGATATCATCCTTGTCTTCTTCATTAAGGTTATTTATACTCTCTTCTACGCTGCAGACTATGCTTTCTACGGGGATAGTCTTTTGATCAACGATCATTTCAAGTAAGAATCATGTAGATTTGTGATCAACTTGAAACAGTTGGGGAGAAGGTGGTTGATGCAGAGTTGGTGAACTTGGCAATGAATGGATTCCCGATGTCATGGGAACCATTTGTCAAAGGCATATGTGCTCATGTGAACCTTCCCAACTTTCAAAGGCTTTGGGATGACTACATATAGGAGGATACTTGGATGGAGTCAAAGGCCAACGAGAAGGGTAATGATGAGAATGCGGCCTTAATTGGTCAGTCGAAGAAGGAAAAAGGTAAAGGACCCAGCAGGGGTAAGGGAAAGAGTGAGGATTCAATCTCATAGAAATGGAAGAAGGACTTGACTAAAATCAGGTGCTCCATATGTCACAAGCAAGATCATTATGCATTACAATGTTTGAACAAGAAGAAAGGTAAAGGGAAGTAGCAACATCAGGTAGCAACCTCTGATAAAACTTAGATGAGCGATATTTCCTCCATGTTCGAGAAAGACTTATTTATGGTATCTTGCCTTTCTACTAGTATGGTGTTGATATTATGGTAGCTGTGGGAGGTATTAACCTCCACATGTAACCTTTAACAAGACTAGAGTATTATGGGAAGCAAGAGAAACCCTAAAACGTTGGATAATAACTCTAGGAGACAAGTCAGCTCAAAAGAATATTTAATATTGAGTTATTAGCATCCATAAAGAGAAGTCAGCCCAGTCAAGTGAGATAGAGCAGTATAAATAGAGGGCGCTAGAACTCATTTGTCATACTCACTCTCACAACTGCATAAGACCAATGGTGTGCAAGTTTGGAGAGGAACTTCAGCTGCTGCAACTAACATTTAGATTTTGGCTTGGAATTTATCTTGGTTATGGTTTGGAAGTTCTTCTTGGTCTTTGGTTATTCTTTCTTGGTGCACTAGCCTTGGAGAAAGGTGCGCTACCTTAGTTGGCTATTGGATTACTTTCAAAATTATTGTGTTTGTCAATGTTAAGGTGCTCGGGGGTGGCCTTTGTGCCTATGGTTGGGTGATAATATTGCTATATTGTCTATGGTGAAACAAGCACATATATTTTTCTAACAGGTTATGGGCCCACACTATCTTTGGACAATCTAACCGCTGGAAGATAGATTGGGAGGATTTGATCAGTTACAGTTGCACTTGTTGTCAAAGTTTTGTTGCAGCAACGTAAACCTAACTCTCTTGTTAAGGCACCTTAAGTGAAGAGCTTGACCTAATTCCTGGATAGCCTTGTGCGCCCTAGCCTAGCGCACCTCCTGGTACTCTCATTAAGCCAAGACGTCAAGTTTGAGTTTTGGGCAAAGTCAAATGTTGACCAAGTCAAAGCAGTCATGACTTGCTCTATGAAGTCATAAAACAAGTTAGAAGGGGCTTCTAAATCCAGAGCATGGGAGACAAGGATTGACCTCATCCTTTCCAAGAATAAAGTATTGGATATCCTAAAAGGCAAGATCATGGAACCACAGTTTGAAGCAGGAAAAGTGAAGGAGCCTCCGAACGTTGCAGTTCAAGGACAATGACATCAATGCTATGAGAATCATAATGGACACCGTAAAATACCACTTGATACCCTACATCTCTCATCTTGACTCACCTAAGAAGATGTATTATGCCCTAACTAACCTCTTCTCAGTCAGAAACATTGGACAAGTAATGAGTATGAAGAATGAGCTCCATGACATGAAAATGAATGATGATGACAACATAAAAGCATACTTTGTAAAAATCTCTTAGTTAAGAGATCAACTACAAGCTATTGAAGAAATCATTTCAAAAAAACGAACTGGTAAATATAGTACTCAATGGCCTTCCCAAGACATGGGATGCATTTTTCACAAGCATGAACACAAGATAGGAGTATCTCACATTTGAAGAACTTTGGACTTGTTGTGCACAAGAAGAATCAAGGATTAACACAAAAGAGAAATCCCAAAAGAAATATGATGATCAAGCCTTCACAACAGAATTCAAGAATTTCAAGAATAAGAGGAAGTTTGGCTTAAGGAAAAAACCGAATCAAGAAAAGGATATGTCAAAAATACAATGCTTCAACTGTCAAAAATATGGTCACTACAAGAACCACTGTGTCGAGTTAAAGAAAAGGAAGGAAACATATGAAGCAATAGTTGCCGAAGAAAGGGAACCCTCAAAGGAAGCCAAGGAGGATAAAACAAACTTCTTCTTCTAGTCAAGGTAACCATATTCTTCTATAACATAGTTCTTGTACATACCATGTTTACGTAGTTCCTGTACATATCATGCATATCTATTTATTAGAAGAAAAGATGGTCAATGAAACAATACCTATGGAAGAATAACAAGATAAGGATTGCTATTACGATGACTCCAATGCACATGAAAAAGATGAAGTATGTTGACAAATTCCCAAGGAATCTATTACATAAGTAACAACTACCAAATAGGACGAAATCACAATCAAACTTGAAGAGACCCAGAAGGAGTCAAATCAGAAAGAAGTCAGTAATGAAGAGGAAATTAGAATAAGACTTGTGACACTTTGCAGAAGGCAATAAGGATGCAGACGAAAGCATGGACTCTCTTATATGGAGGGCGCTGATTACAAAATTCCAAAAGAAGAGCATGCATTCATGCATGGAGCCGGGATTAGGAGGGAGATAATCATAAATGATATGATCCATTGAAGAATTCATGAATATTATGAAGTATCTTTCCATGTTCCCCATTGAAAGTAGAAACCATGATAAGCAACGCATGCTCATTTTGACTATACAAGAAGTCCTCTTCGAAAAGAAGTCTTAAGTATCCTTGGTTGTTCATCTAAATCTATGTTCCTATGATGAAAGGAAGAAGTTGGAATATTCAGGAAGGAAGGACATGGAATCTATAGAAGACTCCATGGACCCCAAAGTTAAAGAGGAACACGAGGAAGAACATGAACATTCCAAGAAAGAAAGAAAATCCAGAATAACCAATTATTATACCAACAATCATAAGACTACCAACTTGGTTTGAACACACTAGAAGCAATCAAGTAGAAGAAATGGAAGTTGTGATGAAGAAMAATATATGAAAGAAAATGATTYGGATTATTTTTAGCACGAAATGAGAGCGGAKATATAATAAACACACAGAGACAGTAATACACAATTTTCTATTAATGGTCGAAAATGTACAAAGACTGTAAAAATACAGAGTGAAAGACTCGTTAGAATGGTGGTAGCTTATCTCTGAGAAGAGATGTGATAGATACTCACATTCGCAAGAAGATGATGATTTTTTTACAATGAGGCTCCAAAGACATTTTTATCATAAATAAAATCCAAAACCCTAACCCCGGAAGATGAAAAGCCAACAATTTTGTGGACCCCGTTTTGGGTAGTTTGGTGTATCAACTTCCCTGGTGCGTAACTTTGGCATACGATCTCTGTTTGGGGCGCATGATAGCTCGTTGGAAAGGTATCATCGAGGAGATTCATTTTGGGGGATCAATCAAAGCCTATGAATGTCATTGAGAAGCTCGATCCCAAAAAACCTTCATTTAGGCCCTCAAAATGGCCCCGAAAGTTAAAAACTACTAAAAATAGTAAATTACAAAAATTACCAGAAAATTGTTTTGAGCGAGTTGGAAAAAGTGGGTGGCCACTGATATCCACCTAGATCAATCCACCATCCTTTAGAAGCAATGGTATCCATTGATTTGAGTGCCCCGGGGAGAGGGAAAAGCGTTTATTGAATCTACATCTTGATGAGTTGCTTGCCTTGTTGGAGAAGTTGCACTGCTTAGTTTGTTGAAGGTTGTCACGAATCTGTGGCTGGAAGGGTTGGACCTTTTTAACTAGTTTGGATGCATGAGATGCTTGTGTGAAGAAGGAATCTTTACACTTTTTTGCAATATTGTTGACCTGCTTCTGTTGGATAGAAGGTGCTTGGACTAAGGCTGCACTGGCGTTCTTATGTTCACGCTTTGAACATAATGTGAAGAAGTTGAATTTTGTAGTATGAGATACTACCTTGCGGAACTATTTAGGTGGGAAAGTAGTTGGAACTACCTCTGGTATTCTGTAGAGATGAACCCCCAAAGAAGCAATGACACTACAGGGTCGAGACTCATAAACAACATGGCACTTCCACATATATGGCTGGCCCAAGAGAACACCACAGACATCCAGTGGGGCAACATCACATAATACCTCACCCTTGAAGGTTTGGATGTCGTATGACAATTGACATTGTTGGATGAGACGAAGATCTCGTCCCTGGCGAAGCCACCCAATGTTGTATGGTTGTGGCTGTGGGTGTTGTCGACAATCCCAATTGTTTGACAACCTCTGCTGAAATGAGGTTCTTCTGGATTCCACTATCAAAAATAAAATGCAGCAGGGTCCCCTTCACCCACATATGTGAATGAAAAATGTGCTCCCCCTCTTAAGGATCTGTTGGTTCTTTTGGTTGAACTGTTGTTGTCATGACAATAGCAGTGGGGTCTGCGTCGATGATCTGTCTTCTACCAGTATTTTCAGAATCAGATTCTGAATCACGATTCGGCTCCTTTTCTTTGATCTCGACCACCAATGATTGTTTTGAGCGACATTCATTAGTGTTGTGCCACAGGATTTTGTGGAAATCACACCACTTTCCAGTTTCCTTATTCATCTTTTTGTTACCCTTCTTTTCATGTGGCTTGGACAGGTTTTCTGAAGGTTGGTTGTTAGGGCCATCTTTACCATACTTTTGTGGTTGCAGATTTGCAGACCCAAACTCCCACTTGTTCTGGTGCTTAAATTTCTGCTCGATTTTAACTACATATCGATAAGCAACACTGATTGATGAGATGTCTAGAAAATCCATTTCAGTTTGGATGTATTTGTGTAGATCCCCATGATATTTCAAAACCAAATGTCGTTCGGAGTCTTTGATACCCATCTTGGTGCGCAAGATATGGAAGGTATTGGTAAACACCGGAACTACTTGGCCCCTCTCTTGCTGCAGTGTGGTCCATCTCATGTATTGGTCCTCATAGTGGCCACCAGGGTAATACTGTTCCTTTACTGCATCCACGAGAAAATCCCAAGTGGGCTCGACCCCATATATTCCAGACTCCTCTGTGGAACTTTTCTCCCAGTAAGTTTCCCACCAATGTTTGACATAGGGGAGATCCTTAAGGAGTACAAAGGTGATCTTTTCCTTGTCAGAAAAATGGTGAACAAAGAAATAACCTTCTAGAATATTTAACCATTTTTCTAGGGCATATGCATCTATCTGACCTTCAAATACGGGAATATCAAAATTAACATGTACCTTGAAAGGCAAGATGCCTCCAAAGTGGCCGCTTGATGAAGACGTGCATGTTGTTATGGGCAGGCGTTGAAGGATGTGGGCACAATTCTCCATCATTTTGTCCCTCTGTCATGTGAGAGCTTGCTTAAGAAACAAATTAATAGAATCTTCTACTCCGTCGTTATTCTTTTCTTTCTCCATCGAGGGTTTCTTGGGCGTGGGAGAACGATTGTCCTCAAGAGAGAAAAGCTCGAGACCCAACTTGTTGTACTCGGACCTCATCGGGGACATGCACTAAAAATGCTCAAGAGCAGCTTGCTCTGATACCACTGGTCTAGATTATTTTCAGCACGAAATGAGAGCGGAGATATAATAAAGAAATATACAAAGATATCGCAGATATCCAATAATATAACATAAATGTATCAGAGATGCAACCATAAACACAAAGATACAGTAATACACAATTTTGTATTAATGATCGAAAATGTACAAAGACTGTAAAAATACAGAGTGAAAGACTCGCTAGAATGGTGGAAACTTATCTATGAGAAGAGATGTGACGGCTACTCACATTCGCAAGAAGATGATGATGCCTTTACAATGAGGCTCCAAAGGCCTTTTTATCGTAAAGAAAATCCAAAAACCTAACCCTGGAAGATAAAAAGCCAATAGTTTTATGGACCTCGTTTTCGGTAGTTTGGTGTATCAACTTCTCGGGGGCATAACTTTGGCATACGATCTTTGTTTGGGGCGTACGATAGCTCGTTGGAAATATATCATCAAGGAGATTAATTTTGGGGGCTCAATAAGAGATTGTGACTGTCATTCGTAAGATCGATCCCGAAAAACCTTCATTTAGGCCCTCAAAATGGCCCCGTAAGTTAAAAACTGCTAAAAACAGTAAATTACCAAAATTGCCAGAAAACCGTTTTGAGCTAGTTGGAAAAGGTGGGTGGCCACCGATATCCACCTAGATCATAAAATGTGATTTTTTTTTTTTATGAATGGAAGCATTGTGAGATTTAGAACTAGAGGTTCTTCTAGAAGGAGGGAGAAGACTATGATGACAGCTTGTTCCAGTAAACTAGATATACCTCTTGTAGTATCCATGGATTGAAAGTTACATGTGAAAGATTGGTCTTCCCAATAAAGCAAATTGAGAAAGAATCTGATACCAGAAAGAGACCCATGTATGAAAATGTAAGAAGACCTTGTATGGATTCAAGCAACTTGATGCAGAGTATCTCATATATAGTAGAAGCGTAGTGAAAACTTTCTATGACAGAGAAAGTGTATCAGAATGCTTACTCAGAAGTCCAAGATGATGGATTGCTAATCCATGGAAAACTCCCATGATGGCAGATCTAAAGAAGTTGAGAGACTCTAATCCAATAGACCCGTCTCTATATCGAAAATTGATTGGCTCGTTAATTTAATTGGACAATATTAAGTGAGATATTTTCCTTATGGGACATTTAAATTATGACATATAGTTGCATGAATTTATCGATTCATATTGGGCAGAGAGTGCAGATAACATAAGAAGTGCTACTTGGATATGTTTCAGTTTGAGCTTTGCCACGATGTCATGGGATAACAGGAAACATAAGTCTGTTGCACTGAGCACTACAAAAGCAGAGTGTAATGTAGCTTGTGATGCTTGTACATAAGCAACGTGGCTCGGTAATTTGGTTTCTGGACCATATGATCAGGTGCTAAATTCGACCATGATGTATTGTAATGATCATAGCTATGTGAATCTTTCAAAGAAACTGGCGTTCCATGACAGGCCAAAGTACATTGCGATCAAGCATTATATTCTTCGTGATAAATTCTAGAAGAGAGAAGTGGTTCTTGAGTATATCTCCACAGATGAGCGTATAACATATACTTTGGTAAAACCTTTGTCCAAGATGAAAAGTTTGCGTACTGAGGAGACAAGCTGGGGCTCGTGGAGACAACTTCCTTATTGCAAAAAGAAGTGATTACTCCCAGGTTGGGAGGGAGCACTAATATGTTATTTTTTATGGATATTCATTTTCCAATTCAGAAAATGGTCCAAGATGGGCAGTTCCTTTCCAGTTCGGAAAGTTGTTCAAGATTTCTAACGGGCAAACATTTTTCTAGTTCAAAAAATGGTCCAGATCAGACAGTTCTTTTCAAATTAAAATGGTCTGATAGATTGTTGATGTACCATAGACATTGATTCCCCTTGTGTCCAGTGTGGGGGAATGGTTTAGGACAATCATTCTTCTTGATAGTCACTCTAAGTAGTGGTCAAGTAGAATGGTCTGCCTCGTCGAATGATCATTCTTTCGAAGTTCACAACTGTGAACAGTTTCGAAGAATGGTTTGTTTTGGAGGTTGGTGCAGGACAATCATTTCCATAGGAAATGTTCTGGACAGTCATTCCCTCGGGAAAACTCATTCCCTCCAGGTTGCACTGTGATTAGTGCCGGAGGAATGGCCCAGTTAGGTGAATGGTCTAGGTTCAACAATTAGGGACATGCATTCCCTAGGGTGGACTCACTCTCTCTAGGTTGCACTATGATTAATGTCAGAGGAATGACCCAGTTTGGTGAATGGTCCAGGTTCAATAATCAGGGAAAAATATACTTCTATGCTTGGGAAGAATAGTCAGATAGCCCATGGCCGATGTTTTACTTTCTGAGGGTAGATGCTCTTCCAGATATCACAGATGTGAGTGGAAGAATGGCCGAAATGAATTAGTTTTGTATCATGATATTGTTATGAAGGTTGATATCAGATGATATGATTTTTGTGGAGACTGTATGTCTCTGGACAATAATTGTAGGCTATTGTGGTGGATGTGTTCCACTGGTTGTGACTATGTGTCACTAGCTAGTATCCATGTGCTACTAAGTGTGGTTGTGTACCACTGTATAATTTTTGTGTACTACTATGAATAGACAGAGTTGTGTTCTATTGGATGACATTGTTATGATTTCCATGGAGACTATCTAGTTGGATGAGTGATGATGGTGCTCATGATTTGATCATGAGATAGACTGTGTGGCTATGATGATGCTACCGATTGAATGGTTTGTTTTTTCTCAAGACCATTGCCTTTAATAACTCCCTAGATAGGAGGGAGTGTTGATATTATGGTAACTGCGAGAGGTATTAACCTCCGCATGTAACCTTTGATGAGACTAGAATATTCGAGGAAGTAAGAGAAACCCTAAAACGTTGGATAATAACTCTAGGAGACAAGTCAACTCAAAAGAATATTTAATATTGAGTTATTAGCCTCCAGAAAGAGAAGTCAGCCCAGTTAAGTGAGATAGAGTAGTATAAATAGAGGGCACTAGAGCTCATTTTTCACACTCACTCTCACAACTGCATAAGACCAATGGTGCGCAAGTTTGGAGAGGAACTATAGCTGCAGCTGCAGCTGTTGCAACTGACATTTCGGTTTTGGCTTGGACTTTCTCTTGGTTATGGTTTGGACTTTCTTCTTAGTCTTTGGTTATTCTTTCTTGGCGCACTAGCCTTGGAGAAAGGTGCTCTACCTTAGTTGGATATTGGATTGCTTCCAAAATTATTCTGTCTGTCAAGGTTAGGGTGCTTGGGGGTGGCCTTTGTGCCTATGGTTGGGTGAAATTATTGCTATATTGTCTATGGTGAAATGAGCACACCTATTTTTCTAACATATGGTTTCATGGAACACTTGGTATGTGGACAATGGAGCATCTAGGTATATGACATAAACCCAAGATTTATTTTCAAGTCTAACAGAGCAGTACACATGAGTTTAGGTTGAACTTGTGATGATACCAAGTACCCAGTAGCAGGAGTTGGTACCATTCCCTTCCAACTCCAGTCAGGTAACTCTTTAGAATTTGACAATGTTTTGTTTTCTCTAGGTCTCGAGAAAACTTGCATTTGGTTTCAGTTGTGGAAGATAAGGGTTATGCAATAGAGTTCAAGAGACAACATGTTCTTATCAGACCAAAGGAATCTAACCTAGAAGAAACAAAAGTGATTAGGGTTAGGGAAGGAAACACATACAACCCGTGTGAGATGTGGCATGAGAGGATGGGGCACTTGCATCACAAGGATTTGCCCATTCTGAGGGAGATAGTCACAAGTCTTCTAGATTTTAGTATTGATTAGTAGGGTGTATGCAGAGGGTGCATGTTTGACAAGAATGAGAAGGTTGATTTCCCAATAAGTGAGCATAGGTATAAAGAAATTATAGACCTAGTGCATTTAGATGTTTGTGGACTGATGTCTGTAGCATCAGTCATAGGTAGCATGTACTATGTTTCCTTCATCTATGATTTCTCTTGCAAGGCATGGATCTACTTCTTAAAGACCAAGCATGAGGTCTTTAGCAACTTCAAGGAGTTCAAAGTGAGAACTAGAAAGGGAAGAATATCAAGGTATTCATATCAGACAATGGGGGAAAATATACCTCCAATGAGTTCAAGGGTTTCTACAAGAAGGCATGGATGAAGAGGAAGATGATTATTGAGTACAACCCACAACAGAATGGGGTTGCAGAGAAGAAAAAATGATCCATCATATGGGTTGTTAAGGCCACGATTCATGATCAGGACTTGCCCATGTTTCTTTGGGAAGAGGCATGCAATGCAACAATCTACATCTGAAATAGGTGTTCAGATAAGATCTTGGAGGACAAGACACCATAAAAGGGATTCACTAGTGTGAAACTAGATGTGAGTCATTTTCACATTTTTGGTTGTCCAATTTATATCCAAGTACTTGTAAAGAAGAGGGCCAAGTTGGAGCCTTCTAGTAGGAAGGGCATGTTTGTGGGTTGCATTGAGACTTCAAAGGCCTATAGGGTCTTCATTCCATATTAGAGGAAGATATTGTAAGTAGGGATGTAAATTTTGAGGAGAAATTTTCTTCCAGGAAGTCTCATGAGCCTATTCTAGTGACAGAGAATGAGGAGCCGTAATCTACGAAGGCTTAGCCTGAGTCACCAACTGCTTCTAGCTCAATGTAGCAGCCTTTAGGTGAGGAGGAGGAGCCATTGTCTTCTTTAATTTCTACCAGGAGACCTAAATGGTTCACTCAAACATTGAGGGATGATTAGGAGTACATTGAAACTATTAGGAGCACAGTCAAGGAGAGCAGACCTCCAAAGAAGTTTCCAAACTACATGGAATTGATGATCAACATCATAGATTTTGAGCCTTCTAGTTATTGGGAGGCAATAGACCAACATGTATGGAGGGATTCCATGATGGAGGAGTACACCTCCATCATGAAGAATGATTTATGGGACATCGTACCAATATCGGAGGGGAATTTAGTGGTAAGTTCCAAGTGGCTCTACATGATTAAGAATGATGTGGATGGCAACACTGAGAAGTTCAAGTCAAGGTTTATGGTGAGAGGGTTCTCCCAGAAAGAGGGGGTGGACTACGATGAGACTTTCACTCCAGTCGCTAAGTACACTTCCATTAGAACAATGATGTTAGTAGTCTCCATTATGGGATGGATGATGCATCATATGGATGTAAAGACAACTTTTCTCAATGAGATGATTGAGGAAGAAGTGCACATAGAGAAACCTTAGGGATTTGAGATCAATAGGAAGGAGTCTCATGTTTGTAGGTTGAAAAAGGTCTTGTATGGACTCAAGTAAACACTGAGAACATGGTATTAAAAGATCGATAGATACCTAAAGAGTATGGGATTCACCAAAAGTGAAGCAAATCCCAACTTATATTTCATATTTGTTTAGGCTAATCTGCTCATTTAGGTGTTGTATGTGTTATCCCCTATCCTAGGGATAACTAAGGAGATTATGTCTCGATGCCCATAGGTCCTAGACATGGAGTACCGAGAGCCATGTTGACTTAAGCTTAGCCCTAGAGGGCCCTTCTTTTCTTCAACGCCTCCTATCCATCAACAACAAAAACATCCATCCCATCGACCTAGTTCTGAAGTAGTAGTGGGTCTTGCTCCATGAGGTAATGAGTCCAGGTATCATGGTATGTGTCACTCTGATTCTCAAAAAATTTGAATATGTGCATTGAATTCTCATTTCTTCATGATGTTTGCTTGGAAATTATGCCCTTTAACTTGTCCATACCTGGGGGGGATGACATAGTGCCCTAGTAAGTTGGCTCCCTTAGGTATGAGTTTCCATTGGGTGGGTCTATGAAAGGTCATCATCCATTCCTTCCATACCTACCACTTTTCATCATTACCCCTCTCATCTATCCCCTACATTGGTTCAAGCATTGGGTTTTCCAAGCTAGTAAGGGTTGTACCTTGCCTTGTGGTAAGAATGGGATAAAGGCCCAGAGGTTAAAAGTAGTTGGAAAAAATTAAAATACAACATGAAACCTTGAGATGCTTCACCCAGGGATTCCTTAGAAAACAATAACAGGCTTCTCAGCAAGAAAAGGGGACCCCTAAAATAAAATAAAACTCAAGGCTTAGTTGGTGGATAAGAGGTCTCATCATGAGTCGACCTATTAGGTCCATGGGCATGTAGCGGTATGAAACTACTATTTATCTGGCCACCAAAATAAGGTAGTGGCTTTTGGTGGCATAGCCAAGAGAAAGGGGGTCTCATCACGAGCCAACCTTCTCATTTCCGTGAAATGCTTGTGGGTGACACTGTCACCACTGGTCACCACACCAGGACATTTTTTTCCAACTAGTCTCTTGAAAGAAAAAAACAATAACAAAGAGTAAAAAGGCATTGAATGGGCTAGGAAATAATGGCATCCATGACAAGGTGTAGCTTGCCCTCTATAGAGGCACCCACAAGTAAGACCTACATTTCCCTAATATCATTGCACCCCTTGCCCAAAAATCCCCTACACCATCTCATGCATTTACATGACCTAGATTGGTCTTCACCTGGAAACACCCCACACCTGAGGAGGATTATCCCGATAGGACATCCTGAGACCCTCTCCAAACCTGGATTGTTAAATAACATAATGTCTTTGATCATTTGTCTGGGTAAAGGGGGGTTTGATGCACATGTTTGGGTAACTTGATTATTAGATGTGATTGACATTGCTATGATCTCTGTGACTTATAATCCCATGGAGGGCATACTTGGTGTTGCTATAGGACCATGCCCGACGAACAATTACATATGGGGAGATGATTAGTTCGGACCTCCATGGGGCTAAAATCCCACTAGATTGATGTTGTGACCCCAACCAGGGGCATAGGGATACCGGAGGCTTGCACCTAAGAAAAGGGAGGATGTTCCACTAGATATAATTTGGAAGGCCTGGACCTAGGGGGGTCTTTCCTTCCCACCATGACGTTGGCCCTGAAAGGCCCCTAACATCATCATATGGAGCCTTGACGTCATCCAATTAGGGTTATGGCAGGAGGACGACTTGGTTGGTACGTGTGGAAGCTTTTGAGGCCTAACATTTCACTTTGGAGGCCTAACGTTCCAAGAAGGGGCATCACGTCATCCCTAAAAGACAAAATTAGGGTTTTTATTGTTAATTTGATGCAAAACTGGATTTTTGATGTAAATTGGCCATGTCAGCCTTTTTTGACCTAAATTGTAATTGAAGGTCATGATTATTGTATAAACAAGGGGAAAATCTATTATATCTTTGATCATATTTCACTGACACAAGTGTGAGGTCTGAAATTCATCCCTCTTTAAGGGTTATTGGCTGAAACTAGTGATGCACACTTCTTGAAGGAGGCAAATTTTGGTGCTTTTTGGCTATTTTCTTGTGGAGGATCTTCAACTAGGGTGATTTGCTAGATTATTCTTGGTGAAGTAAGTAGAAATTCTGCATTTCTTTATTGTGAATGAATTATATGGTTATTTTTTACCCGTTTCATGTCTAAGATTATGAATTTGCTAGCTTGAAACCCTAGGGGAATGACATGTGTTATCATCTTCTTCCTTATAAACTTCCATATGTTAAAATCTCTTGAATGGCACCTAATTTGAAGTAAATACTAGAGCCCTACCATTGTAGCACTCTAGTAACCTTACTTCCTTTTCCAATTACATAATTTATTACATTTTGTTCAAGGAAAGAGAAAATCGCTAGGGCCTAACCCTTGTTACTTTCTAGCAATTTTCTCTTATAAAAGGATTTTTGAGGCCTTGGGATATCGACACCTCCTTTGTCCTATCCATCCCTTAAAATATTATTATCATTTGCTACATTTTCTTTAAGAATTCAATGCTTCCATTAGTGACTCCATTAACCCCAGAAAGGCACTAGACTACCTCTTACAAGTGGTGATTGAGCAAACCGACACTTAAACTCTTATCTTTGAACCCTTTAGTAACTTTTTCTAACCCTAGATTAGACTAATTCCTAAGCTAGCTTTATACTGTAGCAAAACATTGCTACAACCATAAAACTTGCATTAATTTGGCACATTTACCTACATAACTCATATTAGAACCAATCAAAATCTAATTGTGATAATTGCTAGTGAATCTACTAGGTAAGTGCTAGTTTGTGTATGGTTTTCTTTCACTTTTGACCATTTAAACTTGTTTTTGTTGCAAAAGATAGCTACAACCATCTAACTGCAGAAAAATATCTGCAAAAGTGCCATTAAAAGCTAGCCTATAATTGCTAATTTTGCTTGTGACAATTTACTATCAATTTGCCTAGTTAATTCACTTTTTATTGTCCTTTTCAAGTAATTTTGAGGCTTGAATCTTATGGATGTTGTAAGATATCAATTTCTGTTATAAACTGATGTATATTTGCAAATTCACAATCAAGTAGATTATTTTATGAGGGTTTATTGTCTTATGAAGTACTAACAATCATTTGGTACCTGAAAGTTCCTCGTTTGCCTTGTTGTCTTGTTCTGGGCATGTACACAATACTTTTCATTTGCTTCATCCTTAAGACATAAAAGAAGCCTCTGATTAGAGTGATATGTGAGAGGGAAATGGTTTCCTTGTGACTATTTTTCTTAGCCTTCTCAAACCCCCCAAGTCACCGAGGACGTCTCCCCTGGGGTAGCTTAAACATACTCCTAAACAGAAAGGGATCCCTTATTAAGGTGACAATGATAGGTTATTCCCAGTTATGCCAATTCTGTACCCACTTGCCTTGGGATTTTGGGGAAATTACAAATTGTGCGATAACAATATGTAGATGACATGTTCTTTACATGATCAAAGAATCTAATAGCAGGGTGCAAAGAAGATATGGCAGTTTCTTTTTAGATGAAGGGCACTAGCTTGGTGTATTACTTCTTGGGGTTGAAGGTTTGGCAGAGACCAGGGGAGATTTTCCTTGGACATGATAGATATGCAATAGATATCCTAAAGAGATTCTAAATGGAAGACTAGAGACCCATGGCCATGCCAGTGATCACTAACTTGGCAAAGATCACTACTTTAGATTCAAATAGGGTGAATCCCACATTGTATATGGAGTTGATAGGTTCCTTGATGTATCTGGTCAACACTAGGATAGATATATGTTTTGTAGTTAACACATTGAGCCAATTCATGGTGGAGTCGAGGCAGGAGGATTGGGTAGCATCTAAACATGTGCTCAGATACTTGAGGGGCACAATGGAGTATGGTTTGAGATATCTTAGAGATTGTGAGGTGAATTTGTAGTGGTATATAGACTTAGATTGGGTAGGCAGTGTAATAGATAGGAAGAGAACCTTAGGGTGTTGTTTTAATTTGGGATCAATGATGATATATTGGTTTAGTAGGATGTATACTTATGTGGCACTTAGCTCTATGGAGGCAAAGTATATGGTAGCTAGTACAACAATTTGTGAGGCCATTTGGCTTTGCAAGTTACTTACATGTTTATTTGATCAAGAGTTGGATCCCACAATGATCTACTATGATAATCAGAGTTGTATGAAACTCTCTGAGAATCCAATATTTGATGACAGGTCCAAGCACATAGAGATCATGTATCACTTCATTCAAGACGAGATTTAGAAAGGAGTAGTGAAGCTCCAGTATGTGCCCAGAAATCAAGAGGTTGTAGATATTCTAACCAAGCCCTTAGCAAAAGGGAAATTTGAGGCATTCAGGGAAAAACTTAGATTGGTACATAATTCCTTCCTCGCTAATAGGGAGTGTGGATGTTTGTATCTCAGACAAGAAGTTATGCACATGTTTTGTGTCAAACCTGCATGAAGTCATCCAAGTCAAATCTATTTTGTAATTCAATTTATGTATAAAGTGAAAGTCTTTTAATTAGTTTTTTAGTCTAATAAGGAGCATTTTTAATGCATTAGTGATTTAGAATAGTCTCAATTGTAGATCTCAAAGTGAGATTAGGTTTTTGGTAGATTAGGGTTTCAAGGCATGTCAAGGTAGAGGGTAAAGGAACATTTTGTAGACAAGGAAGAATTAAGAGATCAGAAAGAGATTATTTGAGCAGATTCATAGTACAAGAGAGGGTCCAACAACCATATCTAGTGCAGATCTAAGTGATCAACAGACAAATCTAGCATATCTGAGGTCCAGTGGGCATATCTAGTGCATATATGAGTGAACGATAGGTATATCTAGTGCAGATCTGAGTGTTCAACAAGTAGATCTATTATATCTGAGTGGCCAACGTGCAGATCTGAGTGACCAATGGGATGGAAACCTCAGTTTTTAGGTGTCCTTCTAGGTTTTCATCATTAATGATAAATTGATTTGAAGGACATAAATTATTTACTTGAAAAGTTATTTTTCTTCCGTTGTTTATATTTTCCATTCATCTGTGTGATTGATGCATACTCATATTTGTATTTTTGTTATTGAGTAAATTTGAGATCTGATTTATTTAATAAAGAAGAATAGGACAATGATCACCTAGGGTTTAGAAAATTTCACATGATAAGCCAAAACCTTAAAAGTAACCTTATGAATAAAGATAAAATAGTTGTAAACAAAGTCTTTAAGATCAAATGTTAAGTCATTATGTCAGGTCGTTCCATTTGATTATGGGTTGATTTGGTCAAGGTCACTCTTAAGGTTTTAAATATGCTCAAGTGTCACAAAATGATATACGTTAAGGCATGAAGTCAACCATGCTATAAATTTCAAACCCTTATCACATGAAATAAAGCATTGAATTCATAAATGTTTCATGCATTCATGTGGATGTTGAAGGCATTTTTATGCCATAAACATGTCAAATTCACCTTCATAAAGTTCATATATGAAATGTAAATTCAAACCGTAGATGCCAACCTACAAAGAATAAATTAAGTGCACCAGAAAATATGAGTCATCCCACTCAAGGACTAGGTCGTTGCACTTATTGTAGCATCATTTTGGAATATTCAAGTGTTTAAATCATGAAATTTATTCAACGTAGGCAACCTAACATTTGCAAATGAAATGAATAAGAGTAAGACTAGCATCCACATCATGTATTTCCAAGCATAATTTTGAAAAATAAGCTCAATGAGAATGTTTGGAATCAAGCACTTTAGAGCCTATTTGTAGCATGAGCGTTAGATATAAAAATAAAAATCTAAGACAAGATATATATATATATATATCCAAACTTATGCTAACTCTTAAATATGTATCATGAAAGGACTTGTTAGCATGATAGAGAACAAAGTTAAATATGATATAACATTTCAAATAAACTTAGATCTAGCAACATAGTCAAATAGATCAAGCAACAAACTCTCTAGATTGCTTAAGAAAATTGAAAAAAGAAAGTAAACTTGAATTTTGAGAGAGAGAAGAGGTTAAAGACCAATGCCTTATTCTATTGGGCTAAGGGGTCAACCAATACTCCTCGAGGCTTGATTTTGTAAACAAATCTTAGGATTCTAGGAAACCTTGGGGTGTACCTGAAAAATTCCTCCAAGAAGGTCTTGGTGTTCCAAGATGTGGATGGTGATAGGAGTGTATGACAATCTCCTTAAGTGGTAAAAGGTAGCCCCTACACTATCCCAAGGTAGGATTTGGAAAGAAAATGAAGCCTTGCCAACTCAATACTCTAGTCTAAGTATAGAAGACTAAGGAATATGAGGAAATTTTTTACCTCATGAAGCTCCTCCACCATAGAAATTTGCTCCTATTATGGCTCCTTACTAGCTTTCTCAACCAACCTTCACCTGTTACAATAAAAACCCTCTTGCTAGATCCCTCGCAAAATATTCCTTGAGAGAATAATAGGCCAATACCAATAACACAGATGAAATAAGCTACATAATTTTTTATTCTACAAACTCTAGTTACAAATGAGAGAAAATCCTTCTTTATATAGGAGAGGTTGCTTTCTAAAACCATGTAGAAAACTGCAGGTATATACAATACCATGTGCAAAAATAAGGGGAACAAGAAACCATGGGTCAAAACCATGGGAAATACTCAAGTGGTTACAATAAAATCCCCAAATTGAGGGGTTCCCTCACAAAATAATAGAAGTATGACCAAGACACGACACATGTGGTCCAATAGAGATCGAATAGAGGTGCACCCTCCTCAAAGTACGTCAACATCCCATGATCTAGTCAAATGATAGTCCAAATATGGAGCACCCTCATAAATGTCCATGAAGTGAGGATCCAATGCATATAAGTGAATAATGGTTGACCCAATATGAAGTGCACCCTTCTAGAAGGAGGCATGTGTGGCCCCAAGTAGGACACCTCATCAAGTGTGCAACGTCCAAAAGAAAATAATGAAGTCAACCACATATAACCAATTGTAACTACCTAGTCCATACCATGTAACAACCCGGTCCATGTCTATAACAACTTGGTCCAAGTCCTCAACTACCTAAACAAACCCCACATGTGGTCCATGCGATAGAATGAGGCACACATGTGGGATAATATCATCCAATTAAGCATGGGTTCCCTCTTGAAGTAGTCCATGTTGCAATTGTGATGATGTGGGATCCTTGTCACAACCTGATGCACTCTCACAAATCCCAAAGCAATGACATGTACACCAATGAAGTACATGGATCCCAATGTAGTGTCATGGATCCCAATGTAATGTCATAGATCTTGAGGCATGGTAAATGTTTCCCAATGTTGGGCACCCACTTGGAGTGGTGAGTACAACTTCTTTGCAAGCCATTAGGTGATGCACACTCAATTATTTCTCTTAACAAAACACAACAATAAAGGTTAGTTTTAATATTTTCCTAAGTTTTACCAAGGGGGAACACGATTAACCCTTATACATGCGACAAGTCCAATGAGTATTTCTTAAGTGCCTAGGTAAAAGGTAGGTGATGTGATGAATACTTATGGAAAGGGGAAGGGAAAGACTTCGTGTGATGACCCTCAAAGTCATTTAATATGTTGCATAGGTCTTGTGATTTTATTCAACTAGCTTTCGAGAGCTAAGATTTTATATAAGAGCCTTTAAGAGGGAACTTTATCATTGAGTTACCTTTCCTTGACACTATTTCTTACTACCCCATTTTTTCCTTTTTCTTTATGTGTTCATTTTATTGAACAAGTCCCTTTTTCTTTAGATATTCATAGACAAACATGGGACTAGGGGAAACTGCCTCATAGTGAGGTGGTTTTGCTAAAGCTTTGATATTTTTGACTTTTGACTTTATTGCTCTTCACCTCTAGCCTTTTTAGGCTTTATTGTCTTGGGATTTCTTAATTAAATATTTTTTGGTGACATTTGATAAGTCAAACATGCTCAAGATAAACTTTGTTTTTTATGGATGGAATGGAGTGAAACAAAGAAAATGGAAAACGTCAAGTATGGTTAGGATGTGGAAAGCACTACCTCAACCAGTTTCTTAGTATTACAAACCGACTCGAGAAATGATGACACTTCTAAAGGAAAACTATTGTCCCCTAAGGTATGACGAGGCAAATAATAAAACTATAAATCCTATGAAATGTTATCAGATCTCATTTCGATGTTTACCAATTACATGAATAACTCAAAAGTTGTAACACCACACCCAAATAAACCACCAATGCATGGAATATCAAATACATCAGAGTGAAAACCATAATGTACCATCCATAGTGCTTATGTCATTTGAGGAGCGAGGTAGGATATCTAACATACCATGGCTAGAGTAGTTGAATGATGGAAGTTGAGTGGTCATGTAACCAAGGGAGAATAAAGAGATAATATGCATCTGAATGGCTTGATCAATTGGTCTTATGCAAGCCGAAACATCTCGCATTGGTTGATTGGGTGGCTTTGGGACTATTACCCATGAAGGGGAAACCGTACTGGCATACATATTCAATAGTTTTAAAAGGTGCACTGTTGAGTATTAATGCATGTACCCTACATCATTCTGCAATGCATTGAGTCAATTAAAAGGAAACAACAAGTCTAAGCAACAATCCATCTAAAACTAATGGTGCATTCAAATTGCTTAGATGCATCACTCATGGTGCAAGGTACACACATCGATATTTATGTTGTTAGAAGCACACACCATTGACTATTAATGCATGTACCCTACATCGATATTTAATGGTGCCAAAAGCACACATCATGGACTATCTATGTGTGTATCCCTCACATTGTTAGTGATGCATTTAACAAACCAAAAAGGCATAGTCAAGTCCAAGTGGCAATCTAGATAGATAAAATGTTGCATTCAAGTTGCCTCAACACAACACCAACAATATGGGGTACATGCATTGATAGTCAATGTTGTTAGAAGCATGCACATTTGATTATTGGTGTGCACCCCACATTGTACATAGAACATTCAATCAATTCGAAGGCACCACAAGTCGAAGTGGTAATTCAATTGCAACTTGCATTTTGTTTCGGTTGCTTAGACACACTGCTCATGGTGATTTCCAGTTGCTTAGATACACCTCTCAAGGTATGAGTTACACACACCATTAACAAACAATGATATTGTTTTCCTCCAAAGCACTATAGTTGGTGTAGGGGTGCACACTAAACAATGTTGTTGTTTGCAATGTGCAACACATGTGAGAGGAATGTAGTGCATCACAAACATCAATATGCACTACTAACCTAGAATTTGTATTTCCACATCAGGGGAGCACTTTGGTTCTACAAGCACACCACATGAGAGAGAGAGAGAGAGAGAGAGAGAGAGAGAGAGAGAGAGAGAGAGAGAGAGAGAATGCTTCAATGATCGAGTTGTTAGGTGGTCCAAATGACCCTATCCTCTACATTGTCTTGTATCCATATGCAAAGATTGGAAGGGGTTAAATAGTGTTTGATTTCATTATATGAGATAATAGATGAGAGAAGTAATGCGATCATTGGATTTTTGTTAAGATAAAGTGATTTCTACCATATTTAATGTCTCCAATTGTAATTATAATATTGTGTCAATCATTTGTTTGAACATTGATTATTTTGCAAACAAAGGATATTTTGGGGATGGTGTGCCTACCTAAGAGGATGTTTGCATGTCTAATGACACTAATACAAAATGACAAAATTGTGATTGAAAAAAACAACTAGAACATGTATATAAATAACTACTTTTGGGAAGATGAACATTAATGTTATATTTGTAATCCTTCATAACATGATTACATTTTTGTTGTATTTATCTTATTCATTCATTGGTTGATCCGATTCATCAAATTGTCATATATTTATTAGTTTAATTTGTCATTAATTGCCATCAATTTCTAGGATAATTATTATTACTATATATTTTATTACTATTATATTGATATATGGTTTAGTAGTTGCACAATCATTATACATATTACTAGTTTAGTAGTTTCAGATTCATTTTATATTTGTTATTCATTATTATTCAATATAAATTTATACAATGTGAAAAATTTATTAAATAACATAAATTTGTATAATTTTATTGTACCATATTGATATTCATCCAATATTAATGAAACATACATGTGACTCTGAAGTAGATTTAAAATTTATACATATAAACTTGCATTAAAAATAAAATCAACTAAGTGTCATTTGCATTAAAGAATATCATACCTAAAATCAACTGTACTATACATAAACCCAACTTTGAAGGACATTTAAAGTATATACAATATGTAAACTTGCATTAAAACATAAAATCAACTAAGTTTCATATGTGTAAATGAAAGAAAAATTAAATTATAAATAGTAAACTCCCATTAAACAATAATATACATAAAATCAAATAAAAACATACGTCATAATATCAATATATTGTCAATTGGGTCTAGCCCAAGTGGTTGTGGGATGGAGTGTTATCTTCCTCGGTTCTATTCCCATAAGTGACATGTTGAGCTCATAGTGAGTACATTGTTGTAATGGCTTTGAGCCCTGTTGTTGACTTGGCCTTTTGACTAGAAGAATCTAAGTGTTGTGGATAAATTAGTGAATGCGGACATGGACCAATCTCCCCAGTTCGGGCACCCGAAACTAGAAAAAAATGAAACAAAACACATTATTTTCCTCAGGTTCAAAAGAAACATAAAAGATAGAAGTTCATACCTTTTTAATTGTTGTTTGTCCTTGCAATTTGTAACTCCAAGTTCTCGATTAAATGCTTCGTAAAAGTAGAGATATGCAAGAGGAACAAACAAAACAGTGAAAGCAACCAATATCTATATATCTCAATAAACCTATGTAAATAGCCAATAAAAAATACACACAAAGATCATTGACAATCTTAGTTAGGAAAGGAAAATGTATCACTGTATTAAATAATTAGGAAACAACTTACAACCGGTACCTTGGCGCTGGCAAGCTCCTTCCAATAGTTCAATGCTTCAATACCCTCATAGTCTCCATAGATGTCATCATCATCACTAGAACACTTTAGCACAACTAAATCCCTTAGGGCCAAAGTGAGATTCACAAACTCTCAATTACAAATTTGGATCTATTCTTAATTCAACATAATTTCATTATTCCTCTATTATTTCTTAACTTTTTCCTTTGGAAGTTGTCTCTTTTATAGAGTAGAGAGGAAGCCATGAAAAGGTTAGGATCTCACCAAATTAGGAGAGGGGGGTGAGATCCACACCGATCGGTAAACAACTCATCATTGAAGCTTCTCTTCTAGAAGCTTCGAGAATATCTTCTTTCTCCCACATACGAAAGGTCGTTGGACCCTTATATATGAGAAAAAAGCGACATTGTCACACTTGGTAGTGATGCAGAGTGCAAAAAGTAGAGTTGTCACACCTTGCTAGAGTGCAACCAACGACAATTCTTTAATTTAGGGACTTATTAGAGTTGCTTGTTTCCAAAAGACTTCTTCCCAACTCTCCTTCCAAATTCTTATGCTTTTAAGGTGTTAGAGAATAGACAGTATAAGCAGCTGCGACAAAATGTTGTGTAACATAATGCACCCCAAAGTACGAAGTTAGAAAGTTGGAT
The DNA here is from genome assembly GCA_000966675.3 of Picea glauca. Lineage (NCBI taxonomy): Eukaryota > Viridiplantae > Streptophyta > Pinopsida > Pinales > Pinaceae > Picea > Picea glauca. The sequence continues at coordinate 110,006 of JZKD02S1673490.1, read as the reverse complement.
AGTTGAAACACTTTGCCTGATGGGTATTGAAACAAAGAACATGTCGGTTGGAGACCTGTCAAAACACAAGGAAAAATGTAGTACAATATTTTATCATTAGTAAGGTAGGCATCCCTATACTCAGAATATAAGAGACTCTAAGCATGGTTGTCAACCGATACATTATAGATCTAAGATTATCATTTGCTAATGATATGGCCACTAAGAATACACTGTGGATCCATATTGCAATGATTTAATGAACTCATAACCACCAAAATATACACTGTGGATCTATGAATTATGACAAAAATATAGCCACGAATCAATACAATGTGGATATATGTGACAACATTACTCTGAATACTTTGCATCACAACCTAGGAAATTAAAATCAAAAGAGAATCCCCAGGGTCTTCACCTCGTTCCTATTTCCGTAGTACAATTGTCACCATGTGAATAGATGTTTTTGGAGTCGAACATGGTAGAAACCACTTGATTACCAGTCATTGATATATACCGTTAACAAGTGCGAGAGAGATCACCATTGATGTTAATGACTCTCAAGGTACTTTAAGTACAATCCTTTGAATGTGAATTGATGAGTTGAAGTTGAACATTCAAAGAAATATTAGGATCAGAGGTAAATGACAAAAACCCATGTCAAAAGCGAGGATACTTGCCATTAGGGCATACGAGTTCAAAGGTACTAATGTAGCTTCTAAATAATCTTCTTGGATAATGATTTGGCGTCGATAGGAAGTGATTCGTTGTAGGAGGGCCTTGATGTATCCCCCATCAATGATAAGAAACAAGACTCAAAATAATTTGTAGTGATAATTCAAAATATTTTTTTAGGACTGACTTAGGGATGGCCAATGAAATCAGAGGCTTAAACAACTGCAAAAAGGGGTGACACAATAGAAGGCTTAGGTTTAATTTCTCTTGAACATTGACATAACAAAGATTTTAGCAGCACTGACTTGATGAAGAACATAAGGTGAGATATAGATTCCCAAGGCATGATCGACAGGAGACAAGTGAATTTCCTAACTTCGACACAAAATGGTAGAAGATGTCATGTTCGAGAGTGACTTCTGCCATGAATATAGATTTAAAATACAAATTCCCTTCCCAATTTCCCCCCACCATGCTTGGCAAGTACCTCTTTATTTTTTAATGAGGATGAGGAGGATAACAAATGCTCATGTATAATCTCGTCCTTCAGACAAGTCCATCGGAGTATGTTTAACAAACCCTAGGAAGGAGTGGTTCGGTCCCATATGGGTCTTCCATTGTAGATTTTACGAGTCCAGAGGAAGTAAACTCGATGGTTTTCCATGTTTAGAGAGTTTGAAAAATAGTTAAAGAAAACTCCAAAAAGTCCTTTTTCGTAAAGTTTAGTCTCCCAAATCCAAAAAAGTATAAAATAATCTAGGGGAGAACTCTTCTAGCGAATACGAATGTACTCCTAGAGCATACATTTTTCGTATTTAGTCTAACGAGGCTGAAAAAGGGTTAAACTACCACTCAAAAGATGCCCTTTCAAACCTTTTAACGAGTGTGAAAGGAAGCAAGTTCACTCAACGATCTTTTCATTTTTAATAGGGTTTCGAAAAGAGCTTAAAAACATCCATTTAGAATTTGTTTTTGAATTTTTAAAGTTTTTTTTCCTCAGAAAACGATAAAAATAATAGATCACCTTAGTTCTATGTTTCGTATGAATGTCCCTGGCTGCAAAAAATGAAACAAAAGTATTAATAACACTTGGAACTATACAAAAGTGGTTAATCATATGAGAAGAATATGTCAAAGAATATTCTCTTAGGTAAAAAGGGGAAAAACTCATTCATTTCTACCATTTTACCATTTAACCACTTGGAGTTGGAGATATGGTCCTCTATTCCTTCCCTTTCAAATTTTATCTTTCTTTCAAGCATTTTATTTAGTCTCTAGGCGTTTATTCATTCTAAACCAAGCCCTAAATCATGTAGCAAGGTTGTCACGGGCAACCTTTATCAAGGACTGTGAAAAACGAAGTTGTCATAGTCTTCTTTTTTGGGAAGCGCAAAAATATTGCTCTATGTTTTAAAACGCAGAGCGACAAGTGCAAAAGCCAAATTTTTCTTAAAAATAGGGTAAAAAGGACCCATAAATTTTGAATTTTGATTATGGTTGAGGCTTGTTTATGTTGTTTGAAAGTGTTTAGCTGAACAAAATGTTGGAATGGAGGGAAAGAGAGCATGAGCTCGAAGTTCAAATTGATCTTAATGATCCAAATACAATGGTTTCCCTTCAAAAATGTGGATTGCTGAAGTTTTTTAAGCTCACTAGTATGAGGGCTCAGGTTCCTCTTCTAGAACATCTAGTGAAGATGTGGGATCCTAACGATCAATCTTTTAAGGTTGGGGCCCATGATCTTGCTCTTGAGATAGAATATATATACTTCTTTATCGGAAATAAAATTTCCCCAAAACTCCTCTCTTTCATCAAATTAGACCCCCTAATCCCCAATCGAAACACGTAATTACCTCAATTTCCTCTTAGGACGACCCCTTTCCACCAAAGCCTCACAACCACCACACTATTTCACATCCATTGGTTCAATATTTTATGGCCATGGCCATGACCAATTCACGCAAAGCAAATTAAATTTCCCCAAAAGCCCCCTCTTTTGCCAAATTAAACCCCTAACCCCCCATTGAAACACTAAATTACCTCAATTGCCTCTCAAGTTGACCCATACCCACTGAAACCTCTCAATTTTGCATGAAAATCAAACCACTACATTATTACACACCCACCAATTTAGGGTTTCATGGCTAGTTCACATGCCAAAGTAAATGCATAGAGCAAAAATGAAATTGCATTATGTTTTTTTTGTTGTTTTTAATATTAGTCATTTTCATTTGTTTTATATTTTTGGTTTTAATATATATATTTTTTTAATGTTTAGTATTTATAACTATAATACATAACACACACACAAACATATATATATATATATATATATATATATATATAATTTGCATATTACATATGAAGGTAAATTCTTAAAAGGCCAAGGAAGATTTTTCTAAAGAAGAAAAAAAAGGCATAAGTGGTGACACATAACCTTAGAATGAGATTAGGGTTTTCTCTGTCCCCACCATGTATCTGTTTAGCACTCGATAAATTTCCTAGAGGTTGAAAAGAAGAAATCTACTAAGGTAACCTTAACCAACCACTTTAGAGCTGGGATCTAGCCCACCCAGCTCCAGAGAGGGATCTCTCTGTATGATTTGGCTTTGTTTTATTTTCAGATATTAGGCTAGTTAAAGAAATCGTTGGTTTTGTTGTAAAGGGTTTGTAAAGTTGGTTGAGACAAACTACACATCCATTGGGCTATGGGGTCTGCTTTAAATCAAATCTGAGAAATAACCAGAAACGCCAAAGAAGTTTTCCACAAGGCGAGGTAATACATTCACTGGATCTTTAATATTTAAAATGATGAATGGAAGAACAGATGAGGAAAATAACTTCAACTAACAAGCAGTTAAGAATTTATTAATTGAAGATATTTAGAAGATAAACATTTAAATCTCTAGGATCGGAAACAGGGTATTAGAGATAAATCCTGCAACATAATGCTATTCATAAAGATTAGATTCAGACAACAAAACGAAATACGAAGAAAGAAAACATTTACTCAGGGAATCACATCACCAGTGAACATACGCAAGAATCCTGTAAAATGCCTCTTCTTTATTAATGGTGGATCTCTTCAAAAATGATACAACTTGATAGCAATCGAGTGTGCAAATCAACAACCCTCAATACATCTCAAAATGAAGTATTTGTAATACAAAATACAACGCTCCTGTCATAACTGATCAGGACGTAATCATACTATTTTTAGACTAACTAACTCAACTAATCAAAACTGTTTTGATGACTCATTACAACTATTTGTTGAATCTCTGGGGTAGGCCGTTGGCGAGGTGCCATCGCAACCTCTTCTGACGGGACAGGTGACTGGATGCAACAGCTCATCTGCTTAGTCTAGTAGATCGCACAGTTCTTCCCATCTGTTGTGACCTGGCACTGTGACTTTAAGCAACCTCCGGTACACCTCATCCATGTCTGTGTACTTAGAAAATGTAGGCTTGATGACGAAGATGTGCTTAATTTCGTGCTGGATACTAATATCCAACTACAAGGCATCCATGAATGCTCTTCCTGTGATGCTTCCYTGTATACCTGCAAATTTAGAATTGTCCTTGGACACTTCAGCCAACCTTTTCTTATAATCAGGGAGTGTCATTAATTTTTCATTAATGACCTTCATACCAGGCAGGCCCTTCCTTTGCAGAGCATCTATCTTGTTGAAAAAMTTCTGCACTCCTTGATCCATAACTTGAATTTTCTCCTCGAGCTGAAGCATGAGGCCCCTTTTGGTTAGAACCCTTTTGACTTCAAGGATGGTTTCTGTCCTGTCCTTGATTTTTAATTCTTCGAGTTCCTCCCTGGTTTTGGAATTCAGGAATCTTATGATTTCATTAGCTTGCGCTGGCATGTCTCCCAGCTCAGTTATGATTTTCTCTACTGCCTTCTTGCTCCTTTCGAGCAACTCGTTTTGTTCAAACATAATTTGAACCATGGGCCAAATTTCATTAATAGACTTGGAAATATCAGTCCACACGATCTCTTTCACCTCTGCCAAAGTTTTCCCTGCCATTGTCTGTTTCTGGAGCTGCTATAACTCCTTCTTGATTTGCTCGTTTACCTGTTTCTCTTTGGACAGACTAGCCTGGAAGGAAGTCTTTAGCTCTTGGAGATTCTCTACTTCCTTCTTAAGCCTG
>JZKD02S1673490.1:86020-103195 GCA_000966675.3 Picea glauca | reverse complement strand
GAATCCAATTTGAGCCATGGATTTGCGCGCTCTGTTCTGGACCGTCCAGATCTGCGCCAAAATTATCGCCGATTCCGGACCCCCCCTTTTGGTTAAAAGCATAACACTAAGGGGGGTCCGGAATGCTTTGTGAGCCGTTGATCTGAGCGATGAGATCTAAACCACTGGAAAGTGACCGAGACATATGTTCAGGGCGGGAAAAGTCATGTGTAGGAAAACTTAGGATTAGTGTTTTTTTATGGGTTTTTCTTCGATTTTCTCATACACACCACCAAGGGGACATTATTTCAACTACACTTAGGTGTTGGAGTCATGAGGTAACCACTCTATCAATCTGGTTTTATTTGGGCAAGACAGGCCAAGTAGTTAATCTACATTCTAACCTACTTCACAAGACGAATAACCCAGATTAAACTGTTGGGTTAAGGTATTATTTTTCCTAAGGGCTATCTGATCAGGATTAGATGGTCTGATCAGATGTATTCACTAGTTCTAACCTAGGGGTTATCTGATTAGGATTAGATGGTCTGATTAGATGTATTCACTAGTTCTAACCTAGGGGTTATCTGATCAGGATTAGATGGTCTGATCAGATGTATTCACTAGCCTATCAACATTTGAAATTTAAAAGAACTTGGTCATGCTTGAAAGGTATGACCAAGTCACTGTTATTGCATGGGGCTTTTTATTTCAAATCTTTTTGCCCTCTTTTCTTTTCCTTTTTTCTATTTTTACTTTTTCTTTTTCTTTTTCTTTCTTTTGTTTTTTCTTTTTCTTTTTGCAAAAAATGAAAAATGGATCTCCAATAAGAACACTAGATACAGATAATATCAATCATATCCAAGTCATAAGTTGATTCCCATATTTTATGGGGTGATAACAGGGGTCTTGAACCTAGCAAGGATGGACCCCAAGGAGGAGATTTTACATTATGGGGAGAATGAAAATTTGAATACCCTAACTATTTTTAGTGCTCGTGAGGAACTTTTAGAGGTTTGGAAAAGTACAAAATAAATCAATGTTGATATCAAAGTAGATTCATCAACTGAGGGAAGTATCGATTCAATTCCATATGGAGTTAGGAGGGTGGGGCACAAGTTTATTTCAATACAGAGTGCCCTAGAGGGCCCATGGGCGGCATCATTAGGTCATTTGTGCCAAACCTCGACACTAACATCTACTCATGCTCTGAGCAATTTGCCCTTCTCAAGCTTGAATTCCAAATATTTCCCATCCCAATTGAAAATTTAAATTTTTGGTAGCTTTCGTCATACTCGTCGAAATAAAAATAGTTTTAAGGCATGATATAGGGATGGAGAAAGTGGAGGAGTTATCAAAGGTGTCTCTTGTAGGCAAGTTCATGGGAAAATTAGTTAAGAGTGACTCACTAGAGAACTAGTTGAAGATTGGAAATCATGGTTAGGGTATAATCCAAAGTTTTGTATTTTGGTAAAAGGTTGGATTTGTTTGATCTTTGAAATGAAAAGGAAGCAAAGTCCATTTTGACACAAAAATGGATTTAGGGCCCTTCCAGTAGGGTCCTAAGACGTTGGCACCTAGGGTTTGATCCCAGAACTAAAGCATTGGTAATTCAACACATTTGGATACTTATGCTTGGTCTTCCCATGCATCTTTGGATTAAAGGGTCTTATATCGCCATTGTAGATTATTTGGGGGAATCTATTTCCCTAGACAATGACTTATGGAATTGCTTGGACAAAAGGTTCACTAGGGTTCTTCGAGAACTAGATTTAAAAGAGGGCTTGCAGGGCAAATTAGAGATCGATTGGGGATTAGGTTCTTCACTCAAATATTGGATTACTATAAGTTTCCATGTAGGCTCTCTATGGGTCATGAAGTCGGTCACCTATGGAGGGACTACCCCACAAACAAAAATTGGACTCCAAACAATAAAATAATGTTTAAAAATCCCAAGCTTGGGACATTTTAGAGGATTGTGTCTCCAGCAAGGAGGAAGTTCTTGTTGTTTTGGAAGACAAGTAGGATGATAAAAATCTTAAATTTGTTCATCTTCCAACATAGAAAGTCCAAAATCCCTTGGATCAAAGTGGATCTAAGCTCTCGCAAGGTATGCAATCTTCTCCAATTTCTACACTTTTTACTTCGAATGTGGGAATTTTCATGGCTCCTTGATACCTTCCTGTAGGTATTGATATTATTGAACTTAGGAAAAAAGAGAACTTATACCCTGATTCTCTCAAGAACCTTGGGGTCTCTAAAACTCTTCCCTCCAATCAAAGGAGTTCTTAGATTCTGCTTTTTTAGAGAAGGAAGGGTGGGTTGGTGAGGATGAAATTGTGAAACCCAATAAGGTGAAGAAGTCAAAGTTTCCTCGGTTCTCCAACTATCAGTTGTGATCTCAATTTTTTTTGAGGTGGAGGATAATAGGATTGTAGATGGAGGGTTAACCCTAACAACAAACAAACCAATGTACATAGGTAGGAAGTCTAATGTTTCCAAAGAAAAATCCATAACATCCAAGCAAGTGATGGAGGGAGAACATATGACCATTAGTCGGTTTCCAAGAATAGGGAAAAACCCTAGGAAGGTGACCTTGTGATTATTATCTCCCTCAACATGAGAGGGGTGGTAGTTTCCCATATACAATAAGCCCTTGGGAGAATGTTGTCAATCTACCATCTAGATGTAATACTTTTCCAAGGAACTATGTGTCATGGGTAAAAAACCATCTCGTTTTTGTCTACAATTATTTCAAATTGGATTTTTTGTTCCATTTATGCTAAAGGATTGTTAGGGGGTTGGTGATAGGCTAGAGTCAAGTTTTAATGTCATTTCGAACCATTTTTCCTGCATGAATCATTCTTGAAGGAGAAGTCAAGGATTTAGGGAAACTCTTCAGAATTATTAAGATTTACGGGCCTTATGGTAATATAATACCTTTTTGGGATCAATTAAGAGGGCATGAAACTATGAAAAGTGATAATATCATAGTAGGTGGGGATTTTATTCTAACCCTTTATGTTAGAGAGGTTTGAGGAAAAGTGGCAGCATCTGATCCTATGGCACATTACTTTACTCATTTCTTTGAAGTAGAAAAATTGATTAACATTGAACTTGTTTAGTTAGTCCCAACTTGAAGGAGTTCAAGGAGGGGAAGAGAAGGTATCTAAAAGAAGTTGGCCATATTATTATTGGAAAAAAAATGATAGATGAGGTAGAGAGATATAGGTCTTGGGTGGGTAATGGAACGTTGATCACCTATATATATTTCTTTAAATAGACAAGGAGGACAAAAAACCACTAGCTCTCTTCAAATTTAATCATGATTAGCGGACATATGAGGATTTTAGACTGCTTATTACAAGAAATTGGAAATTTTATGACCCCTCCTCAAGGGAGTCCACTATGTTCCAATTTGCTTCTAATCTCAAATAGGGTAAGCTTGGTGTAGGATAGGAAAAGAAGAAAAAATAAAAAAATCGAGAAGACCTTAAGGAAGTTGAAGTAGATACATGTCTTCTCTTTGAAAACAATGTCATGGGGGTTTTCAATGATGATGAGAGTATAGCTTCAAGGACTTTAGAGGACAAAAAATGATATTTTGGAAAAAGATAAGACATAATGGAGACACAAAATTAGAGCCACTTGGTTAGAATAAGAGGATAATAATACCAACTTATTTAATAATTATGCCAATTTTAGAAAAAATGTTAATACTATATGGGATATTGGTACTCATGATTGTTCCAAGAAAAAATCCTCTGAATACATTGCAAATGTTGGCAAGACACATTTCCAAAATCTCTTCAAAGACCCAAAAGCTTCAAACACATATAACACTATGAAGGTAATAAGATTGTTTCCCAGATTCTTGGTTAGAACATGAATGAGAGATTAGAAGCTAAAGAAATTTTTGATGTGAGAAGTTATGATGATTCTCAAAAAAGCATCTCAAATATCATTGGACTAAGCGAGATAGGCAAGAATGTTACCCTGATTTATAGCCCTTAAAAACTACAACCATATTTCAAGAAACATAATCCTTGTATCCATAATCTTCTTTTGGATTATAAAGTTTTTATATTTTCTTAATCTGTGACAACAAATAAATAACAAATGAAATATAACATTAATTGAATAAAAGTAACTTCAAAATGTATTGAAAATGATGTAAAATGAACAACATAACAAATATGAAATTAAAGTATTCCCATAAGCCAAAAAAAATTGAGAAATTAATCAATAAATAAACTTTATCGAAGACTAATCTAAGTTACAAAAATGAATTGTCTTTTTAGATCCCTGTGAGGATCAAGACCAGAGATGTCCGTATAAGCCAAATATGTAATAAGAATCATACAAGGGAAACTAGTGCTAAAGAAAGAGATAGAATATCAAAATCTGATTTGGATCACTTCAAGAGACATATATATCATCATCATCAAACTTTTCAAAATTAACACTAATTAGCACAGAATAAAGTCAGGACTTCCAATAGTGCAAACATATTACAAAGGAAATAAATGACCTGGAAGAACACCATAGGTCAATGCTACTCAATCTTTATTTGCCACCTTCCAAGATAACCCTGTGGTCAACAATAAAATTTAGTTCTCTAGAAATTCAAAATGGAAATGAATAAGAATGATAAACTCACTTTCAAAGCTTAGGCATACCTCCACACCAATTTCTCTTCTCTCTAATTATGCCCCACTCATTGAACTCCTCCTTTGCTTTTGTATATCCCTTAAACATTTATTCAGTTTAATTGTCTAATATAAATTAATTTTTATTTTGTGTAACGGAGGACTAATTATAAATTAATGAAAAAGTTAATGAGAGGGAAAGGTGTCAATAAATATTTATAAAGGTAAGCAGGGGTCCCACTAAACGAAAGTCAACTAATTTTTTTTAATCATTTCACTTAAATTTCATGAAATAAATGATTATGCACCACATGTGATCATAATCTAAACTGAAGACAAAAGTATAAAAATATATCCACCTTGTCTCTCCAAAAAATGTTGTTATAAAATAACATGTCTTTAAAAGCAAAAAAATGAAACTGTCAAACCATATCAAAGTATTATCCACGTCACTATAGTTGTCATCGACATAAAATATCAGTATTGATATATATCATGAAGCATGTCTAAGTGAAAAATCTCCCCTTTTTCCTTTCCTTGTGACTCCTTCGCACTTGACTTGGAGTGGACAAAGGCGAGCTTTGAGGATTATTTCATAAACTTATTTCCCTTTTCATCTCTAGGTATTTTCAAGGAGGAGGATTTAATTTCAATAATGTGTTGATTCTGAGCAAAATAATTTGTAGAAGGAGCAATGGAGGCAATAACATTTTCAGGTTGAGGGTGATTTTCATGCATACTTGGCCATTTTGTATTTCCTGAAACAAGTTTATTTTGATTGGTTTCCCACCCATAATTGGTTGGGTCATATTTTGGATGCAGAGGTCTGTTAGCAATACTCGGATGGGGTTGTAGAGGAACATTTACAGGTCTCATAGGCTCAGGAAAGGCTTTTTGTCCACCTAAGAAGAGGTTCCATGTACGAGCTAAATGATTGAACTAGTCAGAAATAGCCTCAAAATGAATAGAGAACCGTATTATTTTATTTCTTCCTTCTTGACCAAATGCATTTATCCTTCTCCCTATTGATCTAAAAGATTTTTTTAGGGTCTTCAGGTCAACTTCACGAGGATATGAATCCCCCTGTGTTTTTAAAGGGGTGGTGCTCCTCTTTTTCTTATAATTTCAAGAAAATAAAATGAAACAAAACAAAATCTGAGAAGGACTAGAATTTGTGTTTACATTCACATTCAAGGAAAACAACACTCGAGATTTGTGATCCAAGTCGATATTGGTGGCCACCTAGCTATTCCAACTGGCTCATTTTGACAGTTTTAGTTTAACATGTTCTTCTGCAATTCTTTGTAATTGTGGGTTCTACACTTTTGAGGATGTCTGAAGCCCTACACAACTACCAGGTGGAGATTGGTGTCCGCCCACCTAATCCAACTGACTTATTTTTGAAATTTTCATGCAAGTACATCTTTCTATACTTCCAAGGTCATTTTGGGGCCCTAAACGATATTTTTTTGGCTTGCCACAATCAAACTGTAGAAAAAGTCAGAGTTTGACGACCTAATGTGTAGTTCTCAAAAACACCTTGCCAACGGGCTATCATGTGCCTAAAAAAAAAGTCGTATGCAAAAGTTACGACATGGGAAGTTGAGGTACCAACTTACCCATCATGGAAGTTGTGCCTCCTTTTCCTATTTTCTCTGAGAAACATCCCCTTTAATCTGGAAACTCCTTTTATGTGATTATAGAGTGTCTCCTTATCTCTATTTGATTCATTGAGAGAAGTCTATATCGGTTTAGTTGATGCTTGACGATTATCAAAGGAACCAAGATAGTTGGCTTCAAGATGGTGCCTAAGGCTAGACAAGGTTGTAACTTACCTTTTCCACTTGCTGGTAATAAAAGAGCTTGTTTCCCCCAGATTTGCCTTCATTGTACATTTATCTGTATGCTTACTTTGAATCTCACATATAAAATGCACATGCTTTTGATCGTATAACTACTTTCGTCTCAACCCTAGTTTTGTATCTTTCTTGTAGGTTGATTCCAGCAGAAGATCAGGATTTCTTTGGTGAATTGGAGCGTGGATCGACATCAAATGGGAGAACAAGGTGCACCTTCTTTTCTCCTCTCTACCCCTACCTTATCCTAATTAAAGTAGTTATTTTCTTTGGTATTTGTGTGCTTTTCACTTTGGGGAGATGATTATCGCTTTCACTTGGTCTTGCTCTACTGTGATTACGACCCACAATCACAAGGGAAAAATTCCTTAATCAGAATTGGTGACTCCACTAGGAATTCTTCTAGTTAGATCTCTTTCTTTATTTGCATTGTTTGCATTGTTATTTGAAAAAGGAAAATATATTAGCATAGGTTTCCATTTTCTTCTCATCTTAAAAGCATTTAAAAAGAAAAATAAATAAAAAAATCCTTTTGTTTGCTTCTTTTCTTTCTCTTGAAAGTTGCATTGTGCATTTTGCATCAGAAAAGGAAAAAAGTTTTCTTATGAAGGTTTGAAGGATTGTTCATGCATTTTCTTTGTGAAAATAGTTTTCATGTGAAGAATTGGTGTAAAGTTTTCTTTTCCAGTGTTCTTATAAGTTTAATTTTGTAAGAGTTTCAAAAAACATCAGTTGCACCACTATACCCTTTGAGTAAAAACAACCACTAAAACAAACGCTAAGCTTAAAATGTACTAGACTTTGTTTATGTGGTTCACAAACAAGATTAGTGTTAGGGCCTTGGATTAGGATTGGAGAGATAACTCTCCAAGGCCATCGAAAAATCATAGGAGTTTGATCTAGGGAGAGTCTCAAATCCAATTTTTGTATAAGTATAGCTAGCATCCTCCTCTCACATGGGAGATAAACATGAGGTCACATGAAGGAGAGTCGAGGAGATTGCCCTTCTAAAGCTTGAATAAGTAGTGGAGAGATAATATAATAGGGGTTTCACTAGTGCCTTTACCTGCATGAGATGCAGTGCTTTCAAAGCTTCGAGCTTTGTTACCTTGCCCATATGTTCGATCATGACTGTCAACTATACCCCCTAGACGTTGACTGCGAGACGTTGACTGCGAGTTGGTGACATTAGTGGTTTTTATTAGGGATCTCAGAGGTGACTGCAGGGGCTTGTTGTGGTACTTGGGGTAGCTTTTGTATCACAGTTTTTAGTGATGCTAGAGGGTGCCCCGAGAAGCGTGGGTACTTGCACCAGATAAGGCTGGTTAGTGAAGATTGGGATAACTGCTTCTCACTCCTTCGTTCGTTGGTCCACGAGACTCAATCAACATGTGCCTTCATCTAGAAGGTCCCTTTCCACTTTTTCATTGCTTTGGAATCAAGACCTCATTCACTTGAGCTGAAGATTTGCAAAAATTGTTTGCTTGCAATGTTTCTCTTAGGGATTTTTATTGGAGTGTTGATTTGTGTAGTTGGACTTAGGTTGTTTCAATGTCATCACTTTTGAATCATTGATTCACAGTGGTTGAACAACTTGTCCGTTGGTTGGGAAGGACCCCTGGTATTTCTCTTGAAAGCGTGTAGCCACCTCCTAGAAGGCGTGGGTTTTTATAACACTGGTTCACTAGAGTTATAACACTGGTTCACTAGAGTCAGTGCATGAGAATTTTATGGACATGAACAATCTCGCAAGGGACAAACCTATACATAAGAACAATATGGAAATTCTTATTAAGGATACCAACCAAGGGACCCCTGCCCAAGGGGATTCTTGTGCTTTTCCTTTCTTTGGAAACATTGGTGCCCCCCTTGATGACCACTTTGAACATTCTTGGGTTGAATGTAGGACTACCTATTTGGTTGTGGACCACTCCAAATGTCCTAAATTCTCTTGATGCTTCTCAGATAAGCATCTTATGCCAGGGGCATCGTACAGATTTTGTTCCTTCACCTCCTGCATCCGCAAAGTTTACTTCTCCTCCTCCTCCCTCTTCTGGTGAAAGTCTTGCTACTAGTAACCATAAGTATAAAAGGCATAGGAAGAGGAAGAGTAAGAAAAATAAGTCACCAACCTTCGCTAGTCATGTTGGAGATCTGCCATCAGCTTCTGCAAGTAATGCTCGGGGCAAGCGACCATCCTCTGCTAGTCATGATCGAAGCACAAGTCCAGTCATTGTGAGTCATACTAACATTCGCTCACCAACCTTTTCTAGTCATGTTAGGGATTTGTCAACAATATCTGTGAGTCATGTTGAAGACAAGCAACCAACCGTTGCAAGTCATGATGGGGGCATGTGTCTAGTCACTGCTAGTCATATTGGACAAACATCACCAACCTCTGCAAGTCATGTTGGATATCAGATAATAATCTCTACAAGCCATATTAGAGATGGGTCAACAACCTCTATGAGTCATGTTCGAGTCCTGTCACCAGCCTCTACAAGTCATGCTGGGATAAAAAGTCCAGTCGCTGCTAGTCACATTGGCATCGAGTCACCAACCACTGCAAGTCATGTTGGAGTCTTGCAAAAAAACCTCTTCTAGTCATGTTAGGGGCAGCCCATCGACTACTGCAAGTCATGCCAGGGGCACTATAACTGTTGAGAAGCCTAGACGTATAGGACGTAAGCCCAAGTTCCCTTGTAATATTTGCAAAGGAGATCACCTTACTCATTTGTTCCCTACTATTTCTGTGAAACGAGAAGCATGGTCCTTATCTAAAGGCCCTTTTAGTTCTGAGTCATTTTCAATTTCCCGGCATTCTAATCAATCTTTGGTTGACAAAGCAGTCGTGCCAATGCAATATTCAACTGACACCACTCTTGTTTTGGGGGGTGATTCATCTCTTGACCATGTTGTCTCGCATCCTATTCAACCATTGGTTGAGGAAGTGGTTGCATCGATGCAATCTTTGGCCGATCCCATTCTTCTCTTAGAGAATGACAAGTCTAAGGAAGTGACATTGTTGATGCAATATTCAGACGATCCTACTCTTCTCTTGGGGAGTGATGTGTCTTTAGACCATGTCCTTAGCATTTCCACTTCAGTACCTTCTGAGCAAGGGGGAATTCCACTCTCTTATAGTACACCCCCTCTAATTCCTAGGATGGTTTCCTTTTATTGGAATCATCTTGTAGAGCCTCTTCTTCCTTCTTATTCACCCTTCCAGATAATGGTTGGAATTAATAATTTAGGCATTCACTGAACTATTGTAGATGAAGGATCCTCTGTAATTATTTTATCATCCTCGACTTGGCAAGCTTTGGGTTCTCCCAATCTTGTGTCAACTACCAATGAGCTACTGGATTTCGACAGAAGACCTAGCGAATTCCTGGGGATTCTTCCTCAGTTTCCTATCACGTTAGGTGGGAAGATTGTTCTAGTCGATCTGTTAGTGGTCCCATGCCCTTTAGAATTTTAATTTTCTTCTTGAGCATGATTATGTGTATGTTATGAATGTTGTGGTGTCTATGCTCTTTCGCGTGATCATTTCCCTCTCAATGGAAGCATTTTCGCTATTGATCAAATTTCATTTGATAACCACCATCCCAGTTCAACTTTACCTCGTGTTTCCCCTTTGTGCGTTCCTAGTGTTCAAGTAGACTCTTCCCTGCTATGGGTGAATTATGTCGCATATTATCCTCAGTGTTCAATTGCTCACGATAAGGATCCTTTACAGTTATGTTTTCCTTCTCGAGACAAGGTCTCAAAAATTGATCAGGTATTTTATCCTATGGGAGTGTGGGATCCCTTGCTCCCCCCTATTGGACCGAGTAATCTGGTGTTTCCTCTTGAGTCTGATCTTGTTGTTTGTAAGACCTCGAGCCTTGGTATTTGTGAGTTGTCGAGATCTGATTTCATAGATGTTAAGTTGCCTTTGGATGAGGCTATCCTTGAAGCTATGTTTATGGATCGTCGACCTCGACCTGGACTAGAGATTTAAAGGTTAGTTACCAAAGAATCCCTTGGCCTCAACCTAGCAATGGGATATGCCTAGAGAACTATTGTGGATAATCTGCAAGGTTTTGCATTCCTTTGTACATGTTGTACTTTTAGGGTTTCTTGTTTTCAATTTTCGTATCCCTTAATACTTGTCTTTATCATAGGTTTCTATATTATACTTACTAACTTTTGGGTAAGTGATTTTGGTCTTATATACATGACTTTGGAGAGGTTTTCTTTGGTACCTTTTCTTCCATGTCGATTCGTTCTGATAGGTAATGGTCAGGAAACTGGGATATAGGTTAGATTTTCCCCTGCATGAATTTTTGAATTATCCATTTCCTGTTTCATTTTTTCTTAGGGTCGACCCCACATAGTTGCAACATATAACATACTCTGTTGTTTAGAGGTGTCATAATTCATGTGGTAGATCCTACCTTCCATGGGCGTCTTAGTTTAGAATCCCTTTGTATTATGGCGCTCATGCTGCAATTTTTCTTAGGCTCAAGAGTCGTGTTTACCCCCGCCATGCCTTTGCGTTTGAACCTCATGATTTTTACTCAGTCTTATTTTGGCCATTACTCGTGGGAATCCCTCCCTTATATGTTGCTCATAAACAACATTATGGAGTCCATAGTTAAGCTCTTTTCAAACTCCTTAAAATTGAAAAGATTGTCGAGTGACGTTGTTCCTTGTACACTCATTAAATGGATATGAAGGAACTTATGTCCGACACAAGTTTACCCCTTTTTCAGACTGGACAAGACTACTCGCGAAAAATGAATACTCTAGTCTATGGGCTAGAAGAGTTATCCTGATTTATGTTTTATACTTTTTCGGGCTCAAGGGACTAAATTTATGAAAAAGGACAAGGGAGTCCATAGTTAATCTCTTTTCAGACTCCTTAAATATGAAAAGATAGATGAGTGATCTTGTCTCTGTCACACTCGTTAAAAAGGTTTTGAAGAGATGTCCTTTCAGTATAAGTTTAACCCTTTTCCAGACCGATTGGACTATATATGAAAAATGAATACTCTGGCCTTACTTTTACCAGAAGAGTTCTACTTGGTATGGTTTTATTCTTTTTCAGGCTCTAAAGACTAAACTTATGAAAAATACCATTATGGGAAGTTTACTTTCCAAAGTCGAGTCGTATCTACATCTACATATTGACCACTCACACTTTTAGTCCTAATGTCGGCTTCAACATGTTGTTGTTGAACCAATTGCCTATGCATTCCTATCAATTCCCATCCTTGCAATTTATGCCTTTATGACTCGATACCTTATCTCTGGAGGGAACATCCCCTGGCTGTCCTTATCTTGCACATGATTCCTTGCATTGAGCATAGGTATGTTTCTTGCACTTTGGAACTAATTTCCTTTCCCGCAAAACTCATTTCCTCTGCTATATAACAACATTATTTTATTATTTTCCAGGCTTCTATAACATGAAAAAGACAAAAAAACAAAAAACCCAAAAGGAATGGGAAAACATCTGTCTTTTTTGTTGGAAGAAGTATTTTCTCCCTTGAACAAAGCACAATCTTGAGTCAGTATTTCATCGTTTTGGGTTTAGTATGGCTTTAGGAAAAATTTTCTCGCTTTGAGTTTTTTCTCTCGTAGTTGGTTATTCTTCCAACTATATGGAGCATTTGTTGATACCCCTTGTGTCACAAATGTATCCCAGTTTATATTCATGCTACCCAAGTCACATAATGTGTTGTGCTTATGTTCAAGGGAAACTTTTGAACACGTGTTGGCCATTCTGCAGTTAGCCTTTTACCTTGCAAGTCATCCTTTCTAAGTCAAGTCTCATCATCACAAGTATTAGTCTCTTCGTTCGATCTCTTCCTAATCTTTGTCTTTCCACCACCCCTCATGTTGGATGATGGAGGATGCCTTAATGGCTTCCTTCCAGCAGGTTCCCTCCCATCGGCTTCGACACATCTTTCTCTGGGAGAGGGATCTAGAGTTATGTTTGGTACATTGGGACTTGCATTTATTAGTGTCAAGATCCCTCTCTATTGACAGTGGGAATACATCAGTGTCCCCTGCTCGATAGTTTCTACTAGGTGTTCGACGCCAGCTCATTTATTCACACTTGTTAGATATTACCATGGTACCTTGACTCCCATCATCATTATCGGTGGGTTGTCTCGCATTTCTTAATGATATACATCAATGAAAAGTAATCAAATGATGTCTCATTGTGTTCCAATTTGGATCATTTATTCACATAGTGTAGACTTGTACCACGATGGATCGTTGTGAAGACTTCAGGTGAAGTATGAGCACCACCTCTTTTGTGCTTCTTCCCGACTCATCTGGTGCCACCACACATACATTGGTACTTGTAGAGGATCAGTTTGTTCATTCTCTTGGTTCAAGATATCCTTTGTTCTTAATATTGAGACATAGCTCCATTGTGTATCTGTTTGTGGCTATGATCTACTTTGACATGTATCCACTGTGTATTATTCGTGGCCATGCATGCTACTTTATATTTATCACATAGATCCACTGTGTATTGTTCGTGGTCATTGACATTAGTCATAATTTCATATGTACCATGGATCCTCAGTGTATTTTCTTTGGCGACCATGCTTTACCACTCTTGAGCATGGGTATACCTAACTTGGGAAACAAATCTCTTGCTTGATCTTTACTGACAATTATTTATTTTTCGATCAGTTGCTCGGGAACCTCTATGGATACTTTGATGCATCCTCACCTCTCAGAGTTCATAATGTGTTTCAGCCATCATTTTTCCCTTCTTACCTTACACATTAGGGGGGCATCTATTATAGTACAAAAAACCACACCTATGTTTTTGTGCCATGGCTTAACCCTTTTTCCAATGCTTGCTAGAATTTTCCCTAAAGGTCCTCTCAAAAATCATTTAAAAAACATGCTTTAAAATCATATCCACATGTTTCCCTAGTGAAACACATGGACATCTGCGAATTTCCTCACTGCAACCCGTAGATGCCCTCATTTTTGATGAAAAATAAAATAATTCTATGTTTTCGGGAAGGTTTTTTGGTTGGGCTCATTTCCCAATGACCCTTGCCCGTATATAACGAAATTCAACTCCCCAAACCTCTTTGGGAAGATATAAAACAACCATATAGGGATAAAGAGGACAACACAAGTCCCTTGGTGCAAAGTTATGCTATTGGCATCCAACAAGCCTCCTTTTCCTATATTCTCTGAGAAACATCCCCTTTAGTCTGGAAACTCCTTTTCCAGAGCTTCTTTCTCCTTTTATGTGACTATAGGGTGTCTCCTTATCCTTATTTGAGTCATTGATAGAAGTTTATATCGATTGAGTTGATGCTTGAGCATTTCTGAAGGAACCCAGACAATTGGCTTCAAGACAGTGCATAAGGCTGGACAAGGTTGTAACTTACCTTTTCCACTTGCTAGTAATAAAAGAGCTTGTTTTCCTCCGGATTTGTCTTCGTTGTATATTTATCTATATGCTTACTTTGAATCTGACACATCACATGCACATGCTTTTGATCATATAACTACTTTCGTCGCAACCCTAGTTTTGTATCTATCTTGTAGGTCGATTCCAACAGAAGATCAAGAGTTTTTCGGTGAATTGGTGTGGGGTTCGACATCAAATGGGAAAACAAGGTGCACCTTATTTTCTCCTCTCTATCCCTACTTTGTCCTAATTAAAGTAGTTATTTTCTTTGGTCTTTGTGTGTTTGTCACTATGGGGAGATGGTTATCTCTTTCACTTGGTCTTGCTATGATGTGATTACAACCCATGATCACAGGGGGAAAATCCCTTAATCACCAGGTGTTGTTAAAATAAACTCATGTAAAATATTTATAATGTCAATAGATAAAATGCATACAAAATATAAAGAAATGATATATCCATCACAACACTTGAATCAAAACATTTAACAATACTACAAATAGAGAGAACAAAAATGGACCGCAAATAAAAGAGATATTTAAATTATCATTCCATAAAGAGACAAAAAGATTACGTTGGACAAAACATTTGGTAACTCATGCTTCTTATCAAAATCTTTGAGAATACAATAATGTGATATCTTAAGTAGCTCTCTTGGAGTCTCAAAAATAATAACGTGTCTTTAAATACAAAAGTAAATGTCTTTAAAGAAAATAAAATGAATTCGCCCTTGAGAGAGGACTGGGATTGGGCTCCCGTGGACCATAAAGTGAAAATACGTAGAAGATGAAGAAGGAAAACTAAGAATCAACCTAAATCGCATAAAATATCAATAAGACAAAGGCAAGATGACAAATTATTGTAGCATAAATGGACATAAGAAAAATTGAAAGGGTAGAGTTAATGTTTAACTCACTGTGATGGAGAAATTGTAACCTTTACTTGCTTGCAACTGACTCCTTTATAGGTACTTGTTATGGTTGAGGTGGCATAAATTATCTAACAGTTTCTTGATTTTCTGGTTCAATAATTTCGATTAATGCCTTTTTCAACCATTCCTCAATGTACTCTCTTAAAGGTGTCACAATAATTTTGTGTTTAGTTTTAATCTCAAATAATTGATTTTCAAATTCCCTCAGATCTAGCTCTGATGCAATGTGTCATCCACCTCATCATTTATGTTGATATACCAAACTAACCATTTTTCAACTTCATCCTTAGAAAATTCTATGCTTTCGGTAAATTCATTAGCCCAAACAACTTTTGGTGCTTTAAGTTGTCCCATTAAAGTTTTTTTGGTTAAGATAATGGTATCCATCAATAAATTGGGACCATCTAATTCCTTGGTAAGACCAACAATTTTAAGAAATAAATCACTCTTTATATTCCTCAGGGCCTAGGTTTCATTTATCGTTTCGCTTAATTCTTTAATTCTCCTTAACCAACATGCATTAATGTGCTTCATACGGTAAGGCGAAGGAAGTTTTTTCTCCTTTCTTCGGGCTTCATTTAAACTTGAGACTTTATTTGTGTTATCACATAAGTTGTAGGTTGGGAAAATCCTAACCCAACCACTAAATGGCGACAACTAAGATGTCAACTACCCACTGTCACCTTAGGCAGGTGTCCTCGTCACTTTAGAGGTGAGGTAGTCACCTCAAGGGGGGAATCTCGGTGACCCTAGGGGGAGTGAGTTAAAGATGGAAGAACATGGATATGCAGTCCCTAGAGGTCAAATCTAAATGATGTGAAAGGATTGGAATGAAGTCTTGGGAAGGTTCAAGGATTTCCAAGTATGTTGAGTAACCTGCAAATGGTGAAATACATGCTCGAGACACAAGAAAAACAAACATGTATTGCAATATAATCACTTGGACAAGAAAGTTAAGCTTGTTGTCCATAAAATAAGTTGTTAGTAACAATGTATATCAACAATAAAATAGCATCACAAGCTGCAAAATAAATGCTAGAGATCAAGTAGAATATACAAGAGAAAGACTAGTTAATGACTAGCTAAACTCAAGATGAAAGACCGAGATTCTAGCATGAAAAGATAATGTTGTTGTAAAAAATTGTTTGCAGCAAATTATATCAGCCTTAGTGATGTAACATTCAATGTATTACAGCAAGAAAATCAGCCATTGAAAACCCTCCAAACTTTGCCAATACGTGCATTAGACCAAGAAGAGTAAGTGTGCAAACTTTGGGCAAATTCCAATGGTTGATTAGGGAGTTATTCAAGTAAATGAGTTAGGGTTTCTACAATCCTAATGGATGAATATGCAATTTTATAACAGAAGCAAGAAGTATCCCTTTTATAGGTATGCCCTAGTGGCTGTGAGGTGCCCAAGGCACAAGGAACACAATCCAAGTTGCAAGAAGTAAAAATGACAAGAAATCACGTTTCCCAATGTAGTAATTTGTTTCTCCAATGCAATACTAGTGCCTTTAGTTATGGGTTAATGAGGTCAAAAAGAGAGATCTAGGGTAACTGAATCCTTGGGGGTGTAAACCCTCTTACTTACCAAGGCAAGTAACCTAGATAGGGTTTGAATATGAGGGGTGTAAATCCTCTTACTACCTCAACTAAACCGTTGAAAAATAACTTTAAAAGCTTAACAATTATGGTGGAAAATAGGATAGGGGTGTATATCCTTATACTCCCTATCTAGCCTTGGAAAAAAAAACCTTATCTTGAATTGCAAATGATAATAACAAAGCAAAGAGACGATAACATTCAAGAAAAATCATTAACATGCCAAAGTAAACCTCCACAAAATCAAGAGAATGACCTCCTAGAGATAGCGCACAATCATCATCAGCAAACCATAACCAAAAAACATTATTCCATATCACAAGAGGCAAAATACTCCAAATGTAGTGAAAATTTCAGACTAATACTTCTCACAAGAGGGATAGTTATGTTAAAATGAGATCTTATGATCTCTTGTTTATACAAAATGTCACTAAGATAATTTGTCCACATAATTAGGGGTAAACCAAAATAATAGGGGTCAACAAACCTAATCTTTCCCCCTCAACAAAGTAATATTAAACAATTCATTTAAAATTCACTTTTGCACATAAGAAAACCCTAATTTTAGAAGGACGTCACTCCTTTAGGGGATGTTTTGGCACTAGAAGCAAATCATTGGTGTAGGAGGAGGGTGGCCAGGATTTCCAAAACCACATGTCAAGTATCCAAGTTACTTCCTTCATGGTCAAAGCCCAATTCTCCTCAAAACATCCAAGT
>JZKD02S1673490.1:60562-79820 GCA_000966675.3 Picea glauca | reverse complement strand
GCAGATCAACATCATAGTGAAAGAAGTTTTGAAGTAGGGGATTGGGTGTTTTTAAGACTACAACCATACAAACAGATGTCCCTCAAGCAAGCCAATAAGGATAATAAATTATCACTAAAGTACTATGGTCCTTATAAGGTCTTGCAAAATATTGGTACTATGGCATGCAAATTGGAGTTTCCTGCATCCTCACGAGTACACCCAGTTTTCCATGTTTCATGCTTAAAGAAGGTTATAGGTGACAAGATCACAGTTCAAACTATATTGCCAGAACTTGACGAGGAAGGAAAACTCATATTGGAGCCTAAAACCATCACCGACACAAGAATTCACCAGCTGAGGAATAGATCCATTTCAGAGTATCTCATTAAGTGGAGGAAACTTCTTGTTGAAGATTCCACTTGGGAAGATGAGTCTTTTATACAGAAGCATCCAGAATTACTCAAGCATTGCAAACAACACTTGTCTGAAGGGGAGGGGCATGTTAAGCCCTAAATAGTGGCACATTACCCCTTAATTGGGGAATATTAGATTAGTAATGTTATTTTATTTATGTCGGTTTGGGTCCATTAGTTGTAATTGTACCTCCTAATCTCCTATAGATACCAAGGAGACATTTTCATTTGGAATCATCTTGTACTTGAACATTTATGTCGTGTATAAGGAGGTTGCTCCCTCGATGAGGATTATTATTTGAAATTATCTCTTTTTCAAGGCATTCAATACTTATTCTGAGGTTTTTGTATGCTATATTGATATATGGTTCTTAACATTCAATATATGTTTTCTCAATATTTTTCCTTGGTGGGTTTTTATCTCCACCGTCATCTGAGTCTCCAACTGATGTTTTTCTAGTATCCATTCCATTGGTTCTGCTCTTCATTCTTGATGGAGTGCTTCTTTGAGATGTTGTTGGCAAATTAGGGTTTTGATTTTTTGTTTATGTGCCATGTTGTTTGTGTCCTTCATTTGTACTATTTACTTCTCTTGTGTCGTTTGAATTTTGGTAGGCCATTAATTCCTAGAAATCCAAGTTATCTCCGCAACCTTCTTGAAATTGTTCAACTATGACGAAGTGTGAAGAATATCCTACTAACTGCATATGTGTAGTGAATTTTTTGTCTAGATCAAAACCCTCAATAAATTTTGCTTCCTCAAATCAATTTGTCCATGATGTCCCACCAATTCATTTAGGTGAGTTATATATTTAACAATGTAATTCTCGATTTTCCATGATAGGGGTATGAACTATCTTTTCCTTTTGTCATGGAAGAAGCGGGCCCATGTTACGAGGAAAATATCTCTATGGCTAGGGTAAAACCACAACAGATGGAAATGATTGCAGCAATCAACTCTAATATCAGATATGCTATATAAGCAAATATGCCAACAAGACAAGATAAAGATCCTACCTCGTCTAGACGTTCAATGAAGTCCATCGTTGAGCACTTCAATCAAAGCAATACACCTGCAACTTGTCCTCAACAACCAAGAAACGCAATCATATGGTGATAATATATAATGTTAGCACATTCAATAGCATAATCCATCAACATTCATAACAAATACACCCATGGAATAATAGTTCAAATATTTGCACGATATTAATTGGACGAGAAAAGAGTATTTCTATTAAAAATGTAATCAACAGAAGTGAATGAATTACAAACTTATGTGTCGACACGGTTCAGAACCAAGAAACTAAGCCCCTTCCAGTTGGGCCTCCACCAAAGGCAAGCTCATACAAGAGAGACAATGAGGTTCTCAGTCAAGTAGGGAAGAGCTCGGGGGCTGAATAATGTGTTCAGACTTAAAAGGATAAAGGGATGCAGACTCAATATGAAGTGAATAATTTCTCCAGAGTAACTTTTCTCTCAAAGTTGAATTCTTCTCCTCTTTTTCATAGCTCGGATTTGGCCCATTTATAGCTTTCAAGTGGAACTGAAGGGTCGAGTCGGAATGTTTCCAGAATATGGAAGGTCAAGTATCATGGATCTCGTGATGTGACATGGAAACCCGACACCATTTTTTAATTTTGGGCACAAAACCTGATGTACGGGAGTTGTAGTGGTGAAACCTGCATATACGCATGGTGTACAATAGGTAGGGCATGTATATGTGGTGAAATAATGTTTTTAGCTCTAGGATTTGCAAAAAGGGACTTCAAGTCTGCATAGGGAAATGGAAAAAGGCCTTCTGAGAAAAAATGCATAATGTGAGGGAAATCTTGCTATAACAGATGCCCCCTAATGTGTGAGGTTAGAGGAGTATCCGCGATGGCCAAAATACATTACAATACCCATAAGTGGAGTAATGGAGACCCAGTTGGACGAACTAGTTGCTCATGAAAATATTACAATCTACATTGACTTTGCGCACATGGCTGCCAATTTGAATTACACTACAGATCCATGTGAAAATATACCAAACAGTTTTTCATGGCCATGAATAGGCAATACAAAGGTGGCTACATGCCAAAGGTTGTCATAGTCACGAACAAGGCCCAATAAAACCAGTCACAAAATCAATTTGAAGATACTTGTATATAATGGAGTACAATCTGATCTCCCATGATCACTGAAGTCACATAGGTATTGGTCCAATGAAAGATAGCAATAGCTCAGGAAATTTGCAACTATGAACTGATGTCTTCAAGTCTTCTACACAATCCACCAAAGGTGCAAGTCTACATCGTGTGAATAAAGGAGTTGAGGTTGAACACAATGAGACTTTGTTCGATTACCGGTCATTAAGGTATACCGTTAACAAACGTGAGACAAACTATCGATAATGGAAGTAGGTATCAAGGCACCGAGTACATTCTTACAAGTGTGAATAAAGGTGTCGGGGTTGAACACTTGAAAAATTCATCGATCAGGAGACATTGATGTATTCCCAACTATTGATGGCGAGAGAACCTACCACTAATGACTGCAAGCCTCTAGGTACTCATAGGACTCTAGGTCTCATCTCCAGAATAGATGAGACAAAGTCGATGGAAGGAGACTCGTTGAAAGGAGAGCATTGATGCATCTCTCATCATTCAACATGAGGTACAAAGTAGGAGCTTGAGGATTTGGAGGAAATCGGACAAAGAACATGTTCACAGACCAACGACCCTGTGTGTCTTTCATGTGTGCTAGATGCAAGCGGTACATGAAAAATACCCTATGAATAGCAACCAATAAGGACAATTGTTGACAAAGGAGAGGAAACTACCAATAAGGCTAATGACATCCAAGACATTGCATGAATCCCAATGTGTGAATAGATTTCTTGTTGTCGAACACAAGGGAAACCACCCAGTCAACGACCAATGATGAAATGTCGACTGTTGGGTTCAAGGTTACCTACCAATGATGAAAGTAGGACCATGGTGCATGATAGGACTACAACTTCATGTAATTTTTGAGACACATTGAAGGTATGGCGACATGCAAATTCAAGTGTTCTAAGGAATGGCCGACACAGGTTGATAGACATCCTTTGAACAAGAGCATGAGACATACGAAAGACTCTGGCTGCATAGACTCAATGATGAAACTTTGAGATGCAGGAGGCATCAATCAAATTCTCCATAGGGTCTGGAAGAGTAACCAGTCGGGGGAGTAAACTCTCTGTAATGAGCTCAACTTCCTAAGGTCATGTTAAACCCAAAATTTTGATGACAAGTGGACTCAAAAATTGTGTGCTATGTTCAAAGGTGACACAACTGTTGCCAATATAAGATAATATTCTTTTCTCGTCCGTCTTTTTTTGTTTTTTCATGGTCAAATGAATGTTATGATACAAAGGAGGAAACGAGTGTCACAAGTAAGTAATCTAGTTCCAGCAGTAGAACGTACCTATGCTCAATGGAAGAAGATGCATGTGGGAGATGGACACTCGGGGGAATGTTTCCTCTTGGGTATAGGGTGTCAAGCTGCAAAGGATATAAACAAGGTTTTGCTTGGTTGGTGATGCAAATTGTTGAGGTGATAGGCTTATAATACAAAAGTGAGAATTGATAATAGGATCAATACTGCAAGCAAGAGAATGAGATGCAATTACAACTTAACGCCAAAAATGTCCTTTTCCGTAATCTTATTCTACTTGGTTTGAAAAAGGTGTAAACTTGCGCCAAATAGATGTCCTTTCAAATCCAATTTATGAGTGTGAAAGAGACAAGTTCACTTAGCAATATTTTCATTTTTTTACGGAGTCGGAAAAGAGCTTAACCAAGACACATGACCTTCCAAATCCAATTAACGAGTGTGAAAGAAACAATTTCACTCAACAATATTTTCGCTTTTTGAGGGAGTCAGAAAAGAGCTTAAATCAGACTCGTTGGGATTTTCCTAGGCGGCATGTCACGGGGGAGGCCAGGGCTCCCATGCAGAACTTCTGTGAAAGGTCAACAACTTACGAAGAGCTGACACAAGCTTGGGAAAACCCAGAGATTTCCAAGTAGAGGCAGATAAAATACTTGTGGAGGTTACCTTCCCAAATATGTATCGAATAATGCCTCTCACTTGAAAGGGCATAGGAGGAGGAATTTGATGCCCCACAAGACCATCCTAGTCAAAGAGAACCTCTCGAGGACTTGGAGGGAGAGAAATCAGAGAGAGTAAAACTCACCCTTGTTTATAAGGTGTAGGACTAGAAATGTAAATGACATGGTTGGAAGATGTTCCACTCTCCAAAACGGGAGTAGGGTCGGGTGAATATTGCATCGGAAATATCACCTACTTAGACTTGTCACTCTTCAAGAGAAGAGTGGGATCTATCGAAGATTGCATCAGCATGACCACTTCTTCAATTGTTGGTTGAATAGGATGCGGGACAACAAGGTCAAGAGATGCATCACCCCCTAAAGGAAGAGGGTTGTCAGCCGAAGATTGCATCAACATGACCACTGGTTAAGCAGGTTGCAAGACAATAAAGTCAAAAGGTGCATCAACCCTTAAAGGAAGAGGGGTGTCAGCTGAATATTGCATCGACATGACTGTTGTATCAACTAGAGAATATTGGGAAACCATAGACGACTCAGAACCCGAAGGGACCCTAGGTAAGGACCACGCTTCTGGTACCGCAACAGTAGCAGGGCATAAATGAGTAAGGTGATATCCTTCGCAAATCCTACAAAGGAAATTGGGCTTACATCTTACATGTCTAGGTTTTTCAATCGTAGGAACGCCTCCAACGTCACTCACAATGGCTGGAGACATGTTCTCGGCATGACTGGCAGAGGTTGGTACATGATGTGCAGGGGTTGGAGATGAGATGTCAGGATGACTCAAGACGACTAGAGTGGTGCCCCCATCATGACTTACAACAACTGGTTGTTGGTCTTCAACATAGCTTGCAGAGGTTATCGACCAATCTCCAACATGAATAGCAGAGGTTGGTGATATAATTCCAGTATGACTTGTAGTGACCAGACTGGTGGCGTTGATTGGAATTTGAGACCAAGGTCCCAGGAAAGACTAGTTTTGAGAAATTGCAGGTCGAGGAGGATTCTAGTCTCCACCATGTCCCTGCCTAGCAGGGTAGTATCCTCCTCTCAATTGATCCATAGAGGTTTGTAAGGGAATCATCACCGAAGTAGATGTATGTGAAGAGAGAAAGGCGTGACATGGGTTATTTGATTGAGGATAGACATTTCCCCCAGATGAAGGGCTTCCGTGAAGGGGGTAGCCCGTACCATAAAAATGACTCCCTCCATATGAAATACTAGAGGATGGATGGGGGTTTTTCATGGAAAAAGTGTTCGTAGGAACTGACAGAGCAGACAAGGGATATGTGGATGAGGCGTAATAAGCAGAAGAAGCACCCATTGGAGCTCTTGCTCCTGAAAAGGAGAGACTAGGATTGGATCTGTAAGAGGGCAGATTCCAACCTCCCACTGTGAGAGTTGGTTGGGGGATATGACCTCTATCAAACGAAGATATGGACAATGGGGCCATCGTTCCCTCGGGTGTATGGAGAGGCATATTAAGAGGGAAATGATTAGAGACCCAAGGTGTTGATTGAGTATCATGGTTTTGTATACCATTATAAAACATAGATGGATTCGTCCCCATAAAATGAGAGAATGTCATGGGGGAGGTAGTGCTAAAAGAGGGAGTCCAAGGGACTCCACTATCCATGATGAAAACTCACAGGGCAATACAAAAATCCTAAGGTCAACTAATAGTCAAAGAGCACACCAAAATAAGCAAAAGGCCTATATGCACACAAACAGGGTAAAGTGGCTGAAAGGGGCCTCCCTCCCTAAAGTAGGTATGCCTCGCCCAAGAGGGGCCTGAGACTCCTTGCTAAAGATTGGAGGTATCATAATCAGTTATAAGGGCCCTCGTGGGCTTAACAACCAGTCGATCAGATCCCCTCGAAGAAGCAATCCTCCATAAAGGTTGCATGTTGTTCGACCCTTATCTGACCCAGGGTACCTACATAATAACCCCTGCAAGTAACCTATGTGGTACCTATGTCAAGAAACTAAGAAATCATGATATAATCGATGCACAGGCAAACAGTCGTAAGTCAGGTCCACCATATGGGTAGGGTAACAAAGCCCAAAACCTTGAAAGCACCGCCTCTCACAGAGGTAAAGGTACTAGCAAGATCCCCAGAAATATATCTGATGCTAAGAAGGTATCGGGGGGATATCCCTTCAACCAACCTCATGCGACCTCGGGTTTAACTTCGATGTAAGTGGAGCCTTCTAACATCACCAATTATACAATGGACTTCTCCACTGCCTTAGTCAAACACATATGTTGATTTAATAGCCTTGGAGAAGTTTACTCACAAAATCTTATTCCAAGGCTCTAAMTCCTAAGCTAGTTTGTGCACCCTAGAAAATAAAATCGTTTCTAATCAATTTTAAATTATAGCGTTACTTTTAGTGGCCTTGCTCACTCAAAAAAGGTGTGGTCGTGAAACTAATGATGTTATGACTCAACAAGTAAAATAAATGAATATGAATACAATGTAAAGTCCTAACTTTAATTCCCAATAAATCATGTGCTTTTCAAAATGCATTTTTCAATTTAGTTCTGCAATTCCAAATAAAATTCCATCTTTCTATACATGTACTAAGATCAATGATAAGAACTCAAAAGATCAAATGCCATCAATGTAAAATGCCTAATATTTTTGTATTTTCAATGTAAAAGAATGAAAATGAAAGCACTGAAAAGCAACTTGATACAAAGATTCTACTATATGTAAACAGAGACAAACCAGGTAGGATATCAAGAAGCAAACACCCATCCCAAGATGCAAGGACAATCAAATGAAAAGGATGATGAGAAAGGCATTGCCCAAAAATTCAACCAAAGAAAGGTTTCCTATCATTCCACACACACTTACAGTCATAACAGAGACCCAAGAAGACTCAACAACAATCAAAACTTACCCAACAAACATCAAACCCAACAACCAAGCAACAAAGGGTGATGTATGCAACTATTCAGGAGAAAAGCACGTATATACACCTCTTGCAGAAGTAAAACATACGTATGTACACAACTATTAGGTAAAAGCCCGTGTATATGTGTTAAAACACAGCCAGGCTAAGGATAAGTCTAAGAAACTCATACTCAGAATGAACAGAGGATGTCAAGCAGTCATACGACAAGAAAATCAATATAAATGAGAGCAATCAAAGGAGAAAAACACTCCAAACCCTGAAAAGAAGATTTTATCCCTGGTATGGTAGCCAATTCTGTTATGAGGAAATCTCTCTATGGCTAGGGGAAAACCACAACAGACGGAAATGACTGCAGAAATCAACTCTAATCTGAGATATGCTATATAAGAAAATATGCCAACAAGACAAGATAAAGATCCTACC
The DNA here is from genome assembly GCA_000966675.3 of Picea glauca. Taxonomy (NCBI): domain Eukaryota; kingdom Viridiplantae; phylum Streptophyta; class Pinopsida; order Pinales; family Pinaceae; genus Picea; species Picea glauca. The sequence continues at coordinate 71,983 of JZKD02S1673490.1, read as the reverse complement.
TCGTCCAGATGTTCGATGAAGTCTATCGTTGAGCACTTGACTCAAAGCAATACACCTGCAACTTGTCCTCAACAAGAAAGAAACACAAACATATGGTGATAATACTTAATGTTGGCACATTCAATAGCATAATCCATCAACATTCATAACAAATACGCCCATGGAATAACAATTCAAATATTTGCAAGATATTAATTGGATGAGAAAATAGTATTTATATTAAAAATGTAATCAACAGAAGTGAATGAATTACAAACTTCTGTGTCGGCATGGTTCAGAACCGAGAAACTAAGTCCCTTCCAGCTGGGCCTCCACCACTTCAATCCTCCACCAAAGGCAAGCTCATATAAGAGAGACAATGAGGTGCTCAATCAAGTAGGCAAGAGCTTGGGGGTTGAACAATGTGTTCAGACTTAAAAGGATAAAGGGATGCAGACTCAATATGAAGTGAATAATTTCTCTAGAGTAACTTTGGTCTCAAAGTTGAATTCTTCTCCTATTTTTCATAGCTTGGATTTTGCCCATTTATAACCTTCAAGTGGAACTAAAGGGTTGAGTCGAAACGTTTCCAGTATATGGAAGGTCAAGGATCATGGATTTGGTGACGTGACATGGAAACCCGACACCATTTTTAAATTTTGGGCACACAAGTTGATGCACGGGGGTTGTAGTGGTGCAACCTGCGTATATGCATGTTGTACAATAGGTAGGGTGCATATATGTGGAAAAATAATGTTTTTAGCTATGGGATTTGAAAAAAGGGACTTCAAGTCAACATAGGGAAATGGAAAAATTCCTTCTGAGAAAATTTGCATAAGGTGAGGCAAATCTTGCTATAACATCTCAAGTCTTGTATTGACTGCATACTTATTCAACAAAGAGTTTATCTAATGTATAGTAGGGTAAAAGGAAAGGCTTCTCCTTACTACCAAATATTCTAATTACAATGAATTCTTCGGACCATTCATAAATCCCTTTTCCAGTGAGAAAGGAAGTTGCTTCTAAGGATATCCTTGACGTGCTCTGTCCAAATATTAACCTTTTGAATTTTGAGAGGAAATTGTTGTGAATTGGGTAGAAATTGTATTGGCCTTTATGTTAATATAAAATTGAATACCATGCATAATCTGGTTCTAAATTAAAATCCATGTGTTTTTCAAGAGGCAAATCTTAAAAAACATGGCCATAAGCAATGGAGAAAATGAGGTAAGATGTCATATAGAACTTTTGAGTCTTTTTGAGGTTATTTAGCTGGAAATAAATTTCACTTGAGATGAGATAACCCCAATTGATGATAGCTTTTTTATGCAGAGCATATATAACATTTTTTTGTTACAAACCTGGTAGATTCCAAACCAAGAATGCGGGAAAATATCCAAGGAAATTCTATGTACATGTATTTTAGCAAATTTACCTCGATTCTGGAAGTATCAATGTTACAGGTTGGATCTTCCAAATAGTTTCTCAACAGCCTATTCCCTCCCTTGTGTTGTTGCATAAATTCATCAACTTCCTCGCTCTTGAATCACATAGTTGGTGCAGGGAGTCGTAGCATTTTAGAAAATGTTGAAGGGGCTAGAGAAATGGGTTGATGACCTTGCATTTGAATTATTCTTCATTCAGAGAAAAATTTATCTGCGCACCATTGAACAATCTATTTCATGTCAGTTACTTCTGGAACACATCCTGCTAATGCTATTCACGAGGTCCAGATTAGGTTCGTCTTCTTCTTAGTTGGAGAAAGAGACTTGTAGTACTTATATGCCCTGTGCCACTGAAATTGTTGATCTTCATGGCCCAATGTGTTCAATGTATCTCCCCAAAACACTTCCTTCTTCTTACTTGACATCTTTTATGCTTTTTACAAAGGTGGTGCTATTGTTGATAATTACATGTTGGCATTTTTTATTTTATTAAATTCCACCACATACTGCCTTGGTAACTCAATCAATCATATATCATGCTTTAAATGTCATCAATTTTCATGGGACTTGGATTTATTGCGACGTTTTATTGGTGTATTATGCATTAATAACAACATTATGCCTTTATGAGTGGCAGATGATGTGGAAAGGGGTAATAAATATGATGGGAAGTCGTGATGTGATGGTATGATGAACAAAAAGTGTTAAGTATGACGGTGCAAAATGATGTATGGGAATCGCTAAGTGTATAACACGGAAATGCGGAGTTGCGAGATTGCAGAGTTGCAGACCTAAATATTTGTGAGAACATATTCGAAAAAGGGTAACAATGTCTGCATTGGGATTGTGATATGGTTAAGTGTTGAGAGAGATGTGGACTTACAGACTTGTGGACCTACAAACATGGATACGAGGAAGAGTAAGGAGGAGTAAGGAAGTTCGCTCCAAAATGAACAATATGGCTAAGTATGAAAATAAGTGAAAAGTAGAAAGTGAATGCAGACTTGCAGACTTGCGGAGGTGGAGACATAATAAATAGTTGAGGGATGGTATGTAGCTTTGCATTCACATTTCTTGAATTGACTAAGTACCAAAAGAAAATGGAAAAGGAAACAAAGTAAAGTGTTTTGGTGAGTGCGGGGTTGCAGACCTAGGTAATTTAAAAAAGTTTAACAATTGTCATGCAGATCTGCATCTGCATTTTCAAAAAATGACTAAGAATAAAAGATGGAAGTGAAACAAAAGGTAGTCGAAGGTAAAATATGAAAAAGGTCAATAAAATGAATGCGTTCTTACAGTACCAAGGGCTTACAGATATGTGGATTCAATATTCGTGTTGGCCCGCTCCACATTATTCGAAAAAATGACTAAGTGCTTGGAATTTTTGGTATGAGAAAAGATAGGTAAAGAAAATAAGCGAGAAAAAGCGTAAGAAAAATCCTAAGAGTGAAAAACACTAAACTGAATAGAAAAACTGATCAACAGTCCCCTCCTGGATCTGCTTGATCCACAACTAAAAAAGGCACATCTATAATCACAAAACATCCATTAAATTCATGATAACTTTAAATTGCATGCAAATGGAAAAAAATAGAACTTTCACAAAGTATTCATTGAATATGTTTTATAATGACTCTGTTATGAGAATGATATGACAATATTATAACAAATATAGGACTAATAAATGACATAGGGATAAGGCATGTGCAAGCTTCATTGTTGAGTGTTAATGACTAATTTCTACTCTGTTTTAAAGAGTAACAATATTTAAAAGGAATGAATGGCTCAGTTGAAAAGCTTTATTTAAAACAATGTTATTTATAATATGGAATGAACAATGCCCATACTTAAAACATAAACCTCCTTCGCATGAATAACAAATTTTTCCTTTGACTGCTTTGAAATGCAATGAGACTTCTTTTGAAATGAAATGATACAAGGTAAACTATGTTATCATATTCAGATTTTTTTTTTTTTCTCAAAATGGGTCAAACTTGAGGGCCTTTGTAAAAGAATGCTCATGCAATTAACTTTAGAAAAATATACCATGCAACACGTAATATAAACCAATGCTTGGAGGGATGAGAGGGTATACCATTTAAAATGGAAAGCTAGGTGCAAATATGGTTTCTTTGTCACAAGGGTATTCTCAAGAATAAGTGTAGGAGATATATGGTCGAATTTTTGATAAATGTGGGTTGCCTCTTCAATCGTTTGCATGTAATTGGTCAAACATAATAGCCAATCAATTTAATGGCAAAATCATGGAGGATATATTATGGAAAAATGGGTATGAGAAACTTTTCCCATCAAATATATACAATTTCGAACGTGCAACATGAGCCTTGAGACAAATACCAAAACCAAACTCATAAGATTTGACACAATTTCACATATGAAAAATGTATTCATGAATTTTCTGGGTGTTTCAGAGTCGTGTAGACATAAAAAAATCATAAAAAAGCCATCAAATACTATTGCACGATGAATAGGGATTGAAAGGTCAAATGACAATGTGGACGAGAAGGATTATAGTCTCAGGCATAGCCAAAATAACACATTTAGTCAATGAACACATGCTACATAGGCCATACTTTCATCTACAACAACAAAGTCTACATAGCCTTGCCACCAAGCTACCAATTGTTATGGAACTCAAACCATAGGAACCAAGGAACCAAGCCTTTATACACCCACAATTTCATTATGTGAAAGGATTGAGTCGGTTTGAGTTCATTGTTGTGTGAGGGTGGAATCTTTACAATGCTAAATTTGCTCAGAAATCTACGAGCTTCAAACCCTAATGCTCGATTGGTCTCACAAAAATGTTGTCCATCACCTTAACGGACACATGTCCCATGCATTAATGATCACGTCGCTCAATATTGTTACCAATTCCAGAAACAAGTAATACGTGCAACCATGCCAAGTATGGGTCACAACAACATATATCAAAGTGATAAAATGTGTGCCAAGCTTTCCATTGTATCCATAATGCAATGTTATCAAAACGTATGTTTTTCAAACCTTATACCAACTCTCAAATATATAAGTCAAATATGTCATACCACTTAAACATATATCACACTATGCCATATAGAATAACTTATAACCATGTCATTTCATATATGGAATATAACGCATATCAATCAAAGTCAATCAATGATGTGAGGTGATATATCCATTATTCATTTTGCAAATGGTTTTGACACATATAACACCCAATATCTTGCACTGACTTCATACCAATCATATGATGAAAATACAACAATTTTGTCCATGATGTTATATATTTCACAAATTATGACCCAAAAATGATACTCAAAACTCATTGGATAACCTTCCTAGTGGGACCCTTGCCATATCTTGGAAAAGTGAAAACATGATAGGGAGCTTAGTCTTGCAACTCTTTGCAAGCTTTCATAGGGTTGGGACAATTATTGGGCCAACAATAACCAACGAGGAAATCAAGGAAGTCTTATCATCTTTTAGGAAAGCCAATAGCCATGAGCTTAATGGTTGGATTGCAGAATTTTATTTAGGGTTTTATGACATGTTAGAATATGAGCTTTGGTGGTGGTGAAGAAATTAAAATATTGAAGTAAAGTATTTTGGGTCCTTAACTTTAGTTTTATCATGTTAATTCCTAAAAAGAACGAGCCAAACATTTTGAGGACTTCAGGCCCATCTCCCTTTGTAACCTTGTATATAAGCTCATCTTAAAGATTGTAGCAAATAGGCTCAAGGGGATGCAATCCAAGTAAATTTGAGAAGAACGATTCATGTTTCTTTTCAATAGACAGATTCATGACGTTGTGGGTATAGCCCAAGAGGGTTTACATACAATCAAAACAAACAAGCTCCCAATAATAGCATTGAATATTGACTTTGTCAATGCATATGATAAGATGAACTGACTATATATTAGGATGGCTCTGCTTCAAATGGGTATGAATCTACACATAGTAAATTGGATTTTGGGATGTGTGTCTTCAACCCATTTTGTTGTATTAATAAATGGATCCCCATCCACCTTTTTCAATGCCTCTAGGGGGATTAGATAGGGTTGTCCCTTGTCCCCCTTCTTGTTTCTATTAGTAGTTGAAGGATTGAGCTAATTAATTTCATAAGTAAAAAGGGTGGGTGATATTAGAGGTATTAGAGTGGCGGGGTCTATGTTTCTCTCTCATTTATTGTTTGTAGATGATATGTTTCTCTTCAGTCGTGATTCTCTTTAGGAATTGAATTTTTTTTAGGGTATTCTGGAAACATATTGCAATGCAATTGGGATGGAGATAAATTTAATTAAATCTTTTACACTCTCAATGACTTAGGGCCTGAATTGGAAAATCAAATTTCAAAGATAATACCCCTTCCTTCAAGTGCCATTGAACAAGGAGTAAAGTATCTAGGGTTCAACCTAAAACCAAATGACTACTAATACAATGATTGGTTGTGGTTATTCAAAAAAATTGAAGCTAGGATATTCTGTTGGTGTCACATATGGTTATTTCGTGGAGGAAGATTGATCCTTGTAAACACAGTTTTGGAAATCATACATGTATATTGGTTATCTATTTTGCATGTGCCAAAACAAATTCTTAATCAGACTTAGAAATTATTTCTTCAATGTCCTTTGGATAGGGAGGAAGCAAATAGAGGAAATCCCACTTGCAAAATGGTAAAATTAGAAAGGTCAGAGGAGGTAGGAGGATGGGGTTTGAAGAACATATATGTACTTAGTGAGGATTTGGTTGCAAAAAACACGTAGAGGTTCTTCTTTAATGAATAATTATGGGGAAAAGTCACGAGAACTAAATATTTCAAAGGCTACTCTTTGGAGGATCAGATAAGGACATAAATAAAATCTATCAAGGGGATCCATTGTTTGGGAAGGCTTAATGAGATCTTTTCCAATTACAGGAAGATGGGTTGCCTAGAAGATAGTTAGAGGAGACATGCTTAGATTAGGGTAAGATCCATGGGTTGGTTGTAATGGCAACAGCATATTTTCAATATAATTGAATTCAAAACTACATGCTCAAGGAAAAACAAAACTAGTAGATGTTTCCATTCTTGGGATGTTGGGGGGTTGGTTCCAATCCTTGTTGACAGTTGAAGTTCTAAACCTGCAAGGTAACCTAGCAAGAGAATGGAAAAATTATACTCAATTGTTAAATCACAATGCGATTTTTTTACATCTCAAGGAGGAATTACAATGGACTCGGAATAAATCCATAGGTACTCTTTCTGCTAAATTAGGACATGAAGCCTTGATAACTCAAAACCTTACCGGGGAAAGGATTTGGTAGTGGAGGATAATATGGAAGCTAGGTTTCCCACTCAAAGTTAGAACCTTCACTTGGCTAGCTCCATCCAATGACATCCTCACATGGGACAATGGTAAAAAACAAAGTTGGCAAGGTCTGAATCAATGTACTATGTAAAATATAGAAGGAGAATCAATTGACCATATCTTTGTTTCACGTTCCTTCACAAAATTAGTTTGGAATGAAATGCTCCATATGGTGGTAAGGTCAACAAGTGGAATAATAACACTCATATGGAATATTTTTTAGGCTTGAACGATTGATCTCTTAGTCAAGTCTCATAAAGCTTTACCATGTTATGTTTTATGGGGCTTATGGATGTGCAGAAATAAAATGATTATTCAAGGAAGTACCATGGATGTTGGTTTGGTGTCCCACAAAATCAAGCTTTCTTATAGAGAAGGGTGGAAAAAACTCAAGACAAAGATTGTCAGGATTCTTAAGGAGCCATCCATTGACTTCACCAAAGTCTGGGGATTCTTTGATGGTGCATTCCAAGAAACCACGAGTTCGTGTATAGCGGGGGCAATTATTTTTATGGATAAGCATCATTATTTCACAATCAAATATGGTATTGGAATATGCACAAATAACATATTGTGTTTTTTTTTTTCTCTTTGGGTACTAATGAAATTTTTTGTAGATCAAGATCTAAGGAATTTGTAGGTATTGGGCGAGCAATGGACTGGTGTGATGAAAAGTGTCAAATTTCCAAATTGGCTCTAGGACCTATAGTGAACAAAGTCCTGGCGGTAAAATCTCGGTTTGATAGTATATCTTACTTCCATATTTACAAAGAATTCAATAAAAAAGCAGAGTCCTTCTCAAAGGACTCTCTTAACTTGCAGTAAGGCTCTATGATCTACCGAGAATTCAAGGCAGATCTAGCCTCATTAGAAATTTGTTTATCAATCTTATAATCTGGAAGCTGGGTTGAAGTAGATAGTCTTAGGGTCATGCGTTTTGTTATTGAAAGAAAAGTTCCTTGATGATAACATGGGGAATTTTTTGCCTTAGAATGTTTTGTTAAAAAGGGAAGACTGTAATATGTAGCTACTGGGGGGTTTTAGAGGACTTAGTCTATTTTTGTAGGGGAGCTTAAAGGCTCGACAATGTATATTTTGATTACATACTTGAAATAGCAAATATATATATATATATATATATTTTTTTTTTTTTTTTAATTTTAACTTTATATTTGCTTTTTCAAATATGAAATTAAAATTTACATTATTGATCCTTTAAGAAAAAAAAAACTTACATATTACATATATAAGTTATATATATTATATATAGTTACAAGTATATACAATATATTTATTTAGATTCATTGTAATTAAATGGCTATATTCATTTTGAGTATGACATTGTTGAGAATCAATGTAAATACGTTATATAGATAGACATTGTTCGACAACATGAATATATTATAGAGTATCTCAATGTTGAGTAATTCATGGTTGTTTTATTTATTTATTTAATTTTTTTCTAGGTTACAAAGCCTGGGGAAAACCCCCGAGCACTTCCCCTCATTTTGATGATGGTACCCAAGATAAACCCTAGAATCGTTAGGGCACAAGGTTAACCAACAACAAGGCTTGAATCCATTACAATAATATACTCGTCAAGAGCTCAACACGTCATAATTGAACCTCGGTGGGGAGGATAACAATCATTCCTCCCAACCACCCGAGCTAAACCCAATTGACAATGTTGAGTAATTCATGGATATGAATATATGTTGAGAAACAATATATGTTTTTGGTCATGTTGACATTAAGCTTGCTTGCAAAAAGTGGGGTAGGATCAAGTTGTAAATCATGATGTAAATAATTATACTATACATGTTATTGTGTGTGGTGTCATGAAACATAGAAGTAAGAAATACTAATAATTTTTTCGCATAGTTGCATAGAAGAAGCACCTTTGTAACATGTTGCCATGAGATTATGTAAAAGGGTCGACCAACCATTTTGAGTTGGAGTTTTCCCACATATAGTTTCTCTAGGATACATCTCTTTCTGCTACTATTGCATGTGATTATTTATTATTGAGATGAGTTCTTTGCATTAGTTAGACAACAATAATTAAATCACAATAGCATTTCAAACACTAAAGGGGAAAAAATAATCAAAGATGTATTGTAGGGTCCATGTTGGTCAATCATCTTGGCCATAGGCTAAATGATTACTAATCATTGCCTCATCGCAACTTAAGTTAAAAGCTACTTATTGAGGCTAATTTTGTACTTTTTGTACTTGTTAGTATCATAGGTATCTATACTCTTTTAACACTTTCTGCGTATGTTGGTTGCGTGTCACGACTTGTTCTTGTTTTTGGTACAAAGTGCATTGTACATATTGCTTATTTTAATAGAGTAGTCTAAACGTTCTACCTTTTGGGGCTTTTCTGGTCACTTTTTCCATTTGATTTTGCCTGAAATCTGGTGATGAATGGTTGGATTTACAGATTTGAGTGGTTAAGTTTGTATAATCCTAGTGCCCCAGGGGTTTTTCAACGCGCTGAATCCATTTATGCATTCAAAAAGACAATTTAAACAACAAAGAATAGAGATTTTGTCCAAATTTACATCGCCGGATTCTGGCCAATTCCTACCAAAACCCAAAAGGTAGAACATTTAGCCAACGCCTATTTTAATTGCCAAAGGCACCAAAATTTTCATGCCTCCATCTTACCTTTCAGATCTACTAAGTGTTGAAAATTTTGAAATCCACTTAATTGGTATTAGAAATTTTGAAATCCACTTAATTGGTATTAGAGTTAATATATATACCTTAAGAACATATGTTTCCTCTTAAGAGGTCACAGGTTCAAATCCAGAGGGGGGTAGGGTATGTATACTTTCGTAAACTTTACCACTCAAATCGATGGGCGGAGGGAGGTCCCTTGTCCCATAAACAAGGGGGTCTCATACACCAATTTGATGTGTTGGCTTGGCCGTGACCTTAAAAATAAATTATTATTATTATATATATAAAACTTTATGAATTTTTAGGAAAAAAGAAAATCTTTTTTTGTATTAAAAAAAGAGGTGCAACAATCAACATGGATGTACATGGATTTCAAAAAAGAAGGCCAACTTGCTAAATAGAGAAAGTTCCAACTCTGGCCATTCAAATAGCTCTACTTTTTTAACAAAAAAAACTGTCCTTGTGCTAGGTATATATTATTACAAAGGAGTGCAGGAGAAATACAACTTTATAAATCATAGAAAACCTGTTTAATTTAGTTTAAGTGTGGTATCCACTGCCCTTGCTTGTTTTGCTTCCTCAATCTGCTCAGGCCTGGGCTTGGGCATTTGATCCACTTCCTGCATTGCCATGGAGCCCTGTGAAGAGGTCGAGGACTGTTGAATTGCATTTTGTTGCTCTAGGGCTTGACATAATTCTCTATTTTCATATTGTAGCAAACAAATTTGTCTAGCCTGCTTGTTCACTGCTTTCAAAATTATTGTTGTCTCCTTATCATGCCTTTGATCCTGCTCCTGGAGATTTTGGTCTCTAGCTGGGCAAATTTGCCCTTTTGAACATCCAATTCATGGCGTTGGGCCCTCACAGTATCCTTGATTATCCTCATTTCACAGGTTGAGCACTGGCACGACGCTTTGTTGCGCCTCCACATTGTTCTCACAATTACACAATGCACAAGATGGGCACTAATACAATCGACCAGGCGGAAGGAGGTCATATTCCGACTATGGTGGCAAAAGGGGCTCAAACTGAATGGAGAATGAAGCATGGCGTCCATGTTTACGATGTATATCCCAGTGAGGCGATGTAGTTTCGTGTGCATCCCTGTGGTTCCGCATGAGAGAATGTAGTGAGTACAGGTATAGCCGCTTGCAACAAAATCTCCCACATTCCAGTTGCATTATATCTAACTGTTTTTTAAAGGAAGAAGCAATCGATGGGTGTGAAAAGTGTCAGGTGGTACTTCCAATTGACCGTGGGCGCTGATGAGTGTCATGTGTTCGGTCGATGATGTTTTCTTACAATTTGTGGTGGGAAGGGTTGAATCACCATATTTTTGTGAAACCAAATGGACCATTCTAGGGTAGGTGTTAGCATAGAGAACTCCATTTATCATGATCTTCCCTTGTTCTAGGGATCTAGCTTCTTTAGCTAGTGCATCGGCCCTGTTATTTTGATGATGAAGATTATGATATCATTCAACTGAATGTTTTGATGATGAAGAATATGATATCATTTCACTGAATGAAATTATGCTCCTTCTTGAATGATTTTTTGATAATTTTTTTGTAGACTGACTTGCATACATTTGTTAGGGTTTCTAAAGCCACTGACGACCAGTTTTGAATCACCGATTATGATAAGATCTTTGTGTTGATCTTCCCTTATAAAATTTAGACCCATGTAAACTGCCAAAGCCTCGGCTTGATGGTTTGAAGAGTAACCTAGACCCTAAGCAAAATAAAGCTCATATGTTTCCTTTGAGCCATAGAGCACTGCCCCCATTGTTAAGGTTTCGAAGGCCATTGATGACCAGTTCTAAATCATCAATTACGATAAGATCTTTGTGTTGATCTTCCCTTATAAAATTTTGGACCCATGTAAACTGCCAAAGCCTAGGCTTGATTGTTTGAAGAGTAACTTAGACCCTAAGCAAAAGAAAGCTCCTTTGTTCCC
>JZKD02S1673490.1:42261-59457 GCA_000966675.3 Picea glauca | reverse complement strand
CTCTAATTTCCACCCCTTCTTTATATCTTTTACCAAATAAGATAAATTTAGTTACACTAGTTTGTCTTGTGGGTTGGGGGCATTTATTCTTTCCTTCCATACATATGACACTAAATTTGATGAAACAACTAACAAAGGCTATTTGACTTGGACAACTATTTTGTAATCTCCATCACACAAATCACTTAATCATCTAAAACTCACTCCTAACCTCAACAATTTAAATCTACTTGTTTATAAAAGCAAGGTAGAGGGGAAGAGGAGTACATTGATCAATCTCCATTTAGTATTGCTAATGGAGGTCAATAATGCAAATCTCATGTACTTCCTCTATCTATGTCATGACGAGAGCCAGGGTTTATAGTGGTGGTTACAATAGTTGAACACCTAACACACTCTAAATGCTAAAGGCACATTGTTGATTCCCTTTAATCAAAAAGAAAAAATCAAATTAACAACCCATTAAAAACAAACTTGGTTTGAACCTCTATTCAGAGAAGGAAACACCCAACTTTACCTTTTAACAAGGTGTGGGTTAAATGTTCACTAAATATCCATATCTTCGACATTTTTCTCAGTGTGATTTTGGCCCAAATTTTATTGCTACAACTTCAATATTTGTAAAATTGCAAGTTTATCAACTCAACAATGTGATTTTAGTATTTTCCATGGTCTTTGACTCCACTAAAATTGTCAAAATTGTAATTAAAACAACGAAGTGATCAAAGTTTAAATTTTTGGTTTGGTCAATTTCGACAAGAGTAATAAAAGATAAAGCAATTTAATGAGACAATGCCTCTAAACCAAGGGAAAGGTTATGCACCTTGTAGTTATCGACACTATGTGATATATGTTAGCCTATATACCATTGGATGTGCACTAGTTGTGCATCCAACCTTATATATGTTGGACTTGGTGTTATGGTGTTGGCATTGATGCCAAAAAGAGTATATGGTTTTGGTGTTGGCATTGATGCAAAAATGATCAATATGGTTACCATGATCAGTGGTTAAAGTGGTATTGCCATTAAGACAAAATGTTGGATATCGCGTGTTGTCGTTCTGTGGATCTGAAACAGATTATTGGTTATGAATAATATAGAAAGGGAAAATACTCTGTTTCGAGTATGATTGGCTGATGAAATCATCTGTTCATTATGTATATGTCAAAACTTTGTCAAATTGAGTAATTCAGGTCCTTGAAATATCTGTGGAGAATTGTGGTCGATGAGTTCAGTTTAAGTCATGCAGGCCCTACATGAGGAGGTCGAGCTTCCCATTCTCTTGTCAACACTAAATGTTACAAAAATCGTCACTTTTTGAACAAGAGTGGAGATGAACCGTTGGATCCAGATTCATTGAGCGAGATTTAGAAATAATCTCGATCGTTGATCACATTGGATCAACGATCTATATCGTTCTGTGTGGGGTTAGTTTCAAGGGAAGTTCTGGACCATCAGATCTGGAAGAGTTCACTGACAACTGTAGTTCAAGTCATATCATGTCAACATCATTGGATCAAAACCATCGAATTGTGAGAAGTACAAGTGAAGAAAAGTGTGTGATGTCTGAAATTCCAAAGTGGATCTAGTCATCCACTAACTAGGAAGATCAACGGTCAGCGAGCCGTCAATGGATTAAAGTTATGACAAAGTTAAGTGTGGGGTTAGTTAGAGAGGAGATTTTTGGATCTTTAGATTAGAAGTTAGATTTAACAAGCATCGTCAGATTCCAGTTATAAATCTTGGAGCAACCTTAGTCATCCGCCCAATGTTTGATTAAGTCACAGTTGTTGGATCACAAGCAAGATCTAGAATTAACCTCGACCATTGATCGCGATCAGAGAGGGAAAGATCGGCGGATGTGGGTATTTCACATTACGAAAGTACCCGAGGGTTAACTCAAAGTGGATTTGTAAAATAATTTGGACTATTGGTGATCGTACCACTTGTCACCTCCAGATCTTTTCGCGTTGCGCCAAATTGTTATTAAACCGCCTTGTTGCAGTTGCAAAATGAACAAGGATTGTTCATCTCAATGGTTAATCAAGACACAATCGTTAATCTGGTCAGGATCTAAGGTATGAGTTTAAGTGCCATTTTGGCTAAGCGCTTGGTCATAAGCCTGGATCACATGTATAACAATCACCAAAGAATTAACACTAAAGAATAATCGCTCGGTCATAACTCATGGTCGCAACCTTTAGTCTCTGACACTATTAAAGGACAAGTATCCATAAAAATCCTGACTTACCAGTGCCAATTGAGAATATAATTCTTAATTTTTATTAAAGAGATCTGATTGAGTGAATTGTGAAGACAAGGCAAATAAGGCTTCAAACTGAAATTAAACAGTTTTTGTGAAAATAAGTAATTTGTCCTTAAATTACATTAAATTCATGAAAATGTGCATTGGTTCAAACAAAAAGAGACAATGTTTCAAATTTACACTTGTTGAAAGACTATATAAACCAGAAAATATGGTATAAGGAAGATGTCTCTAAGGTTTAATTTAGAAGATCGAATCATAATCATAGTCAAAGTGAGAAATTAAATATGCTCAAGAAGTGAGGGTGGAAGGGAGGATCAAGGGAGGATAAAGGGAGGATTGCATTCCTCTACAGGTTGAAGCCTAAAACAAGGGAGTTGGTGCTCTAAACATGGAGTGGGTTCTTCTTAGAGTTGGTGCTCTAAACATGGGGTTGGTGTCTCCTTGAGTTGGTGCTCAAAAGAAGAGAGATTGGTGTCTCCTACACATTGTAACTTGTACTTTTTTGTGATTGTTATAATTAATTTATGTTTTCAATACATTCTTGTTGATCAATTGTTGTGATTAATAAGTTTAATAGTTAATTATTATTAAAATATTGAAAAAGAAGCAATATCGATTCACCCCGCCCCCGCCGCTCAGTATTGTTAATATTTCAACAATTGGTATTAGAGAAGGTTCATTCACCATAATCTAGCCACTTAAAGATAGATTTTGAGAAATCCAATGGATCAACAAGAAGGAATGTCCTTCAACAGAGCACCATTGTTCAAAGAAAATGATTTTGCATTTTGGAGTATAAGAATGAAAATTTATATGATGGCTCTTGGATGTGATGTTTGGCTATATGTGGTAAATGGTTACACTACACCAACTACTGCACCTTTAAATGTTGTTGCAAAGAAACTTTTCAATGATAATTCAAGGGTTGTTAATGCAGTTTTGGGTGGATTAACAAACCCCATATTTGTAAAAGTGATGTTGTGTAAATTAGCAAAAGAAATTTGGTACAAACTTAAAGTCATCTATGAAGGAGATGGAAAAGTTAAGTAAGCAAAAATTAAAACATACAGAGGGTAATTTGAGAGTCTAAAGATGAAAGAGGAAGAAAACATTGCAAAATATTTTCAAAGAGTGGATGAAATAGTCAATTCAATCAGAGCATTGGGAGAAGAGCTAAAAGACAAAATTATTGTCCAAAAGGTGTTGTGATCATTACCAATGAGATATGATGCCAATGTATCTACCTTGGAAGATCGAGAAGACCTTGAAAAACTTACAATGGATTAACTTCATGGAATTCTTATAGCCTATGAAATGAGAACCGAGCAAGAAAAGTCATTAAAAATGGAAACAACTTTCAAAGCATCAAAAGCAACAAAGAACCATGATCATGTGTGAAATGAAAATCACTCAGACATATCAGATGAAGAAGAGGCTAACTTTATAAGGAAACTCAAGAAAGGGTCTGGGAAATACAAAGGGAAGTTACCCCTCAAATGTTTTAACTGTGGCAAAGTTTGACATTTTGCGTCCAAATGTCCCTATCCAAAGTAGGAAGGGAGTGATGATGAAGAAACTCAAAATCATAAAAATATATAAAAAGAGAAAAACTGGAAACAAGAAGAAATTTTACAAGAAAAGGAAAAACTTCTACTCCAAAGAAGACAATAGTTCATCTGACACGAGTGAAGATGATGAGAGATAACTTTTATTTATGGGCATAGAAACTCAAAATAATGATTTTGATGACAATGAAGAAAACTCTGAAGTTGAAGGAGAAGTAGACCTTGAAGAAGAACTTAATAGTGCTCTTGAAGAATTGAGAAAATATAAAAAGAAGAACAAATCATTAAGAGAACAACTATTAGAACATAAAGAAAAAAAAAATCAAGAGAAAAGGAAGTTTCAATAACCATCAAGGAATCAGAACAAATCATTATTAACTTGAAGACTCAACTCCAAGAAGCCAAAACAATTGAAGAGGTCATAAGTAAACAACTCAATGAAAAACAATCAAACGGTGAAAAGCTAGAGGCTGGAATTGTTTTTTCTAAAAAGAGAACTTGAAAATGGAGACAACCAATCAAGATTTGAAAATAGTTCAAGAATCTTGGATGGTATTCTTAACAGTCAAAGATCATCAAGCAATAAGTTAGGACTAGGTTATGATCAAAAGAAGTCTAACAAAGGATCTAACTCTACATCACAAAAAATTGACAAAAATCCAAAAGGTTATGCAGCTGCCCTTTAGAGCTCTTTCAAAAAGGAAGAAAGCAAAATAAAAACTGATTCTAATCAACAAAAATATGCTCTCCCTTGAAAAGAAAATGAATATAGAAAGAACACAACTACAATAAGAACTCCCCCAAAAAGGCATTAACATCTCTTTCTTGGATATTGTTACTCTTGCAATAATTTTGGGCATAAAGCATTACATTGTAGAGATTATGGAAAGAATAATCATAAGAATGTTCAAAGATATGGTTTTAAGAACATCAAGAATAATAATGATCAAAAGAATATAAACTATAATTCATTCTCTCCATTACAAGACTACAATGTTGAATGCTACAAATGTAACAATTATGGTCACCAAGCTAGTGATTGTAGACTACCAAAGCATCCCATAAAGACTTCCAACATACAAGAAGAAAAACATAAGAAGATATGGAAATAAAAACAAATGGAAGAAAATGAAATAGAGTGTAAGGTAGCCTTATATGCTAAAGATAAAAGGAGTCAATGGTACATTACAATGGATGTTCAAAGCATATGACAGGAAATCAAGACAAATTCCTCAGTCTGAAAAGGAAAGAAAAAGGAAAAAGTTACTTTTGGAGATAATGTATCTACCAAAATACTTGGAAAATGTACACTCAATCTGGGAAATAACATAACTAAAGCAAAAAATGTGTTATTAGTTGAAAATCTGAAGCCTAATCTCCTCAGTGTGAGCCAAACATGTGATCAAGGACACATATTCATATTTGACTCTCAAAAATGCGAAATTAGAAAGCTCAGGAAAATTAGTGGTTGTTGCACCCATGACACCAAGTGATGTGTATATCTTAAACATAGAAGAAGTTGAAAAATGTTGCATAAGCCAAATAGATGAAAGTTGGCGATAGGGATAATTTTAAGGACGAAAACTTATCTCATAATGTAGAAACCTTGGCGAATCTTACTAGTCCTGAATATGCAAATTACAAAATGTTTGGGGATATTTTTATAAAAATGTTCAAATTTCTAAGGATTTTATATAGTTTCTATAAAATTTGTGCTATTTTTAAGGTAAAATAACTTTATTATATAGAATTTGGGCGAATCACTTTTAGAAAAAATGGAAATTGGCGAATCATTTTTTTGGAAAAAGCATGGAAAATTAGCCCATGGGCGAAATTCATCCCCTAAAATTTTCCCTAGTTAGCTATGGCACAGAGGAATGGGACATAGGTTTTGACAATTTGATAAAAGTTAGTAAAAAGGAAGTTGTGAGAGATATGCCAAAGATTATCAAACCTTCAAACTTTGTTTGTAGACATTGCCAACATGGAAAGAAGACAAGAGTAAGATTCAAGACAAAATAATACTCTACATCAAAACCATTGGAACTTGTTCACACTGACCTCTGTGGACCAACAAGAACCAAAAGCATGCAATGTGAACATTAATTCATTTTATTCATAGATGACTATACAAGGATGACTTGGGTATCTTTTCTTAAAGAGAAATCATAAGCTTTCAAAAAATTCAAAGCCTTCAAAGCACATGTTGAAAATGAGACTAATCTCAAAATCAAGTGCCCAAGATCAGACAATGGAGGGGAATTTACCTCATATGAGTTCAATGATTTTTGTGACACTAATGGATTTAAAAGACACTTTTCAACTCCAAAAACTCAACAAAATGGAGTTGTTGAAAGGAAAAATAGAACTGTCCAAGAAGCAGCCAAAAATATGTTAAATGAAGCCAAACTCCCATATATCTATTGGAGAGAAACAATATATACAACAACATATATACTTAACAGAGCATAGCTTAGAGTTAACCATGACAAGACACCATATGAGTTGCAGTTTGACAGACCAACATTAGTAAAACACTTTAGAGTCTTTGGGAGCAACTGCTATATAAAAAAAATGATGATAATCTAGGAAAATTTGATTCCAGATCAAATGAAGGTATATTACTTGGTTACTCATCCAATAAAAAGACCTACAAATGTTATAATATGAGGCTGCAAAAAATTATGGAAAGTGCAAATGTAAAGGTAGATTATCTAACATCAAGAAGAATCAAATCTCAAATTAATAAAAAGGGAGGAAATGATGACGATGATGAAGAAATTAAAGAAATCCAAGAAGAATCACAACATGAAGAAGAAGAATCACAAAATAAAAGGGAAGATGAAGAATCACCAAGACACAGTACAAAAGCACCTTCAAGAAGAGTACAATTAAACCATCCTGAAAGTCAAATCATAGGCAACAAAAGTGTTGGGGTTGAAACTAGAAGAAAACTAACATTTGGATCAGAACAACCAATGCCTCTCTAATAGAACCCAAAATTTACAGAGGCTAGCAAAGATGAAGAGTGGATCAAAGCCATGAATGACGAGCTTGATCAAATATAAAAGAATCATGCCTGGGATCTTGTCCCAAGACCAATAAACAAAAATGTGGTAGGGACCAAGTGGGTTTTCAAAAATAAATTTAATGAAGATGGTCAAGTTATCAGGAATAAAGAAAGACTAGTGTGCAAAGGATATGCCCAAGTAGAAGGGATTGATTTTGAGGAAACATTTGCACAAGTGGCCAGATTAGAAGCTATCAGAATGTTCTTGTCCTTTGCATGTTTCAGAAACTTTAAAATATATCAAATGGATGTCAAATCAACATTCTTAAATGAAAATTTAGAAGAAGAGGTTTATATAGAACAACTTGAGGGATTTATGTTATCAAAAAATAAAGACTGTTTCTGCAAATTAAAGAAAATATTGTATGTCTCAAACAAGTCCCCAGAGCATGGTTTTCAAGACTTGATAATCATTTACAACAACAAGGATACAAAAGAGAGGCTACTGACAACAATTTTTACATTAAAAGTGAATATCATAATATGATTATTGTTGTAGTATATGTGGATGATATCATCTTCGGGAGTAATAAAGATCCTCTAAGAAAACAATTTTCTATAGAAATGCAGAAGGAGTTTGAAATGTCAATGATTGGTGAACTAACATTCTTTTTGGGTTTACAAGTGTCACAATCAAATAAAGGCATATTCATATCTCAAACTAATTACATTAAAGAAATGTTGAATTTTTTTTAGATGGAAGAATGTAAACCTATGAGCACTCCTATGGTTACATGATGCAAACTAAGCAAAGATGATGAATCACCAAATGTAGACCAAACCATGTATAGATCAATGATTGGTGGCCTATTATATGCAACAACAACAAGACCAGATATCATGCAAGTTGTAGGGTTAGTGGTCAGATTTCAGTTGGCACCTAAAGAGACTCATATGAAGGCAACTAAAAGAATTTTCAGATATCTCAAAGGCACCTTGGATTTTGGATTATGGTATCCTAAAGAAAAAGACTTCACTTTAACTACATATATTGATGCAGATTGGGCTGTTAGTGTGGATGACATAAAGAACACTAGTGGAGGAGCATTATTCCTAGGAAAATGTCTTGTGTCATGGCTAATTTAAAAACAATCCTCCATATCACTATCAACAAAAAAAGCTGAATATATTGTTGTTGCATCTTGATGCACTCAAGTAATCTAGATGAAACAAACTCTAGAAGACCTACAAGTAAAGCATGATCATCCAATTATTATTAACTATGACAATACCAGTGCTATAAATCTCTCTAAGAATCCTGTCATGCATTAAAAAACCAAGCATATCCCAATTAAAATTCATTTTTTAAGAGAACTCGTTTCTCAAAAAAATGTTAAAGTGGAATATGTGGATACTAAATAACAAATTGCAGATATATTCACAAAACCTTTACCCAAGAGTACTTTTGAATACCTTAGACATAAATTGGGGGTAATCTCCATATCTAATTGAATTACACAAGGTTCATAAGATAAGTATCACATGGATAGGGGGAGTATAATCTCATGGGGAGCAAAGACATATCCCTTCTGTCATTGTTGTCAAAGGGGGAGAATACACAATACAACTTAGTTACAAAAGGTGTTTTACTTTGTTGCCATCAATGCCAAAGGGGGAGAATGTTGGACCTGGTGTTATGGTGTTGACATTGATTTCAAAAAGAGTATATGGTTTTAGTG
The DNA here is from genome assembly GCA_000966675.3 of Picea glauca. Lineage (NCBI taxonomy): Eukaryota > Viridiplantae > Streptophyta > Pinopsida > Pinales > Pinaceae > Picea > Picea glauca. Next base: position 50,873 of record JZKD02S1673490.1, on the reverse strand, counting down.
TTGGCGTTAATGCAAAAATGATCAATATGGTTACCATGATCAGTGATTAAAGTGGTATTTCCATTAAGACAGAATGTTGGATATGGTGTGTTGTCGTTATGTGGATCTGAAACAAATTATAGGTTCTGATTAATATAGAAAGGGAAAATACTTTGTTTTGAGTATGATTGGTTGATGAAATCATCTGTTCATTATGTATATGTCAAAACTTTGTTAAATTGAGTAATTTAGGTCCTTGAAATATCTGTGCAAAATTGCGGTCGATGAGTTCAGTGTAAGTCATGTATGCAGTCCCTATAGGAGGAGGTCGAGCTTCCTGTTCTCTTGTCAACATTAAATGTTATAGAAATCGCCACTCTGTGAAAAAGAGTGGAGATGAACCATTGGATCCAGATTCATTGAGCGAGATTTAGAAATAATCTCAATATTTGATCACATTGGATCAACGATCTATATCGTTCTGTGTGGGTTCAGTTTCGAGGGAAGTTATGGACCATCAGAGCTGGAAGAGTCGTTTGACAACCGTCGATCTAGTCATATCGGGTCAACATCATTGGATCAGAACCATCGGACTGTGAGAAATATACGTGAAGAAAAATGTTCGATGTCCGAAATTCTAAAGTGGATCTATTCATTCACTAACCAGAAAGATCAACGACCAGTGGGACGTCGATGGATTAAAGTTATGACAAATTTAAGTGTGTGGTCAATTAGAGAGGAGATTTTTGGATCGTTAGATTTAATGAGGGTCGTCAGATTCCAGTTATAAAGCCTGGAGCAACCTCAGTCATCCGTCCAACATTTTATTAAGTCCCTGTTGTTGGATCACAATCAAGATCTAGAAGTAACCTCGAACATTGATCACGATTGGAGAGGGAAAGATCGATGGATGTGGGTATTTTTCATTACGAAAGTATGTGAGGGTTAACTCGAAGMAGATTTGCRAAATAATCTRGATCGTTGGTGATTGTACCACGTKTTACCTCCAGATATTTTTGTGTTGCATYGAATTGTTATTAAACCGCCTTGTTGCAGTTGTGAAATGAACAAGGACCGCTCATCTCAATGGTTGATCGAGACACAACCGTTAATTCGGTCAGGATCTAAGTTATGAGTTTAAGCACCATTTTGGCTTAGCGCTTGGTCATAAGCCCAGATCGCATGGATGATAGTCATTGAAGAATTAACACTAAAGAATAAGCGCTCATTCATAACTCATGGTCACAACCTTTAGTCTCTGACTCTATTAAAAGACAAGTATCCATGAAAATCCTAACTTACCAGTGCCAATTGAGAATATAATTCTTAATTTTTATTAAAGAGGTATGATCGAGTTAATTGTGAAGACAAGGCAAATAAGACTTCAAACTGAAATTAAACAGTTTTTGTGAAAATAAGTAATTTGTCCTAAAATTACATTAAATTCATGAAAAGGTGCATTGGTTCAAACAAAAAGACACAATGTTCAAATTTACACTTGTTGAAAGACTATATAAACCAAAAAATACAGTAGAAGGAAGATGTTATGAGGTTTAATTTAGAAGATCAAATCAGAATTAGAGTCCAAGTAAGAAATTAAATATGCTCAAGAAGTGAGGGCGAAAGGGAGGAGCAAGGGAGGATTACAGTCCTATACAAGTTGAAGCCTGAAACAAGAGAGTTGGTGCTCTAAACAGGGAGTGGGTGCTTCCTAGAGTTTGTTCTCTAAACAGGTGGTTGGTGTCTCCAAGTAAGAAATTAAATATGCTCAAGAAGTGAGGGTGGAAGGGAGGAGCAAGGGAGGATTGCAGTCCTATACAGGTTGAAGCCTGAAACAAGAGAGTTGGTGCTCTAAACAAGGAGTGGGTGCTTCCTAGAGTTGGTTCTCTAAACAGGGGTTTGGTGTCTCCTTGAGTTAGTGCTCAAAAAAAGAGACATTGGTGTCTCCTACACATTGTAACTTGTACTTTTTTGTGATTGTTATAATAAATTTATACTTTCAGTACATTCTTGTTGATCAATTGTTGTGATTAATACGCTTAATAATTTATTATTATTAAAATATTGAAAAATAAGCAATACAAATTCACCCCTCCTCTGAGTATTGGCCAATATTTCAACAATATATGCTAACATATATCTCTCAAGGTTGGTTAGAGGGGAGCAATAAACACCCCATTGTACACCATTCCATGTATTATTGCTCCCCTCTAACCAACCCTTTGGGATGTATGTTAACATATATACCATTAGATGTGCATTTGTTGCCCTTTTAACCAACCCTGCAAGATATATATTAACACATATAATGTTGGATGTGCACTCACTACCTCTTTAATCAACCTTGCAGGATATACATTAACATATATGCACTCCTTGTCCCTCTAACCAATTCTGCACTTGATGCTCGCTCCACAACGAGTGCACATATATATCGTTAACTTATATACCGTTAGATGTGCACACACACACACACACATATGTATACATTTAATGGTATATGTACATATATACTATTGTACACATCCAACTATATTTATAAATTTGTAAGTACACAACGCGCCATAAATACACATCCATTGGTATATATGTTAATATATATCTTGCAAGATTATCCAATGATATATATGCTAACATATATCTAACAAAATTAATTCAAGAAGTAACCGGTGGTGCATCCAACAATAATATGCCAGAGGGGAAGCAAGAGCGGGAGTTGAACGAGGGAACCAGTATTTTGAATAGAAATGGGTGGGAACTTTTATGATGGGAGACGAACCAGAGCTTCTGGATCGATTTTTTCGGACCAGGTCTAGTTTGAAGAGAATGAAGAATGGTGATCTATAACTTATATAGTTTTTTTTCATGTAGATATGGTGATAGACTTATCCCTTTGTCTCTGGTTTTTGCGGAGACATATGACCTTACCCTCAGTAGGAGAAGTCCCGGATGTGATATTATCTTCCAGCTTTGAAGAAGTAGTTATTACATTTATTTGACTGACTTTGGTATTAAATGGTTTAGTACCAGGGCCCGCATAGGCACTTGTTTCCTCCACGTTTACTATTATTGGTAATTGGACCACTTACCTTCCAGTTTAGTGGAGTCTAGGTGTCCCTTTACTATCGTGGTTACGTCTTTAGTTACTTGAATATCTTTGTCAGGGAACTTATGGGCTCTACATACGAAGACTACTGGCAAATGGAAGGTCTTAACTACATTGAGCTACCCAAACAAAGGCTTATCGTTTCACCTTCGCCACCTTCTCCCAGTATTTCTCTCTCGCCTGTAAATGTTAACGCAACCCATGACTCTCGGTTCTCTCCTAGCTTTCCTCATCCTGCTCGTTCCAGTTTTGATTACACTGTGAAGTCTGCCATCCTTTGTGAGATCATTTCTATTCCAACTTGTGGGGAGTATTTACCAAGAGAACAATGAAAGGTACGCGTGCAGTCATATCCTTCGGGCTTTAAGAGGAAACTTTGGAAGCCAAACAAAGTTGCGAAGAAATTATTGTTGGGTTTAGATGTGGGTTTGGAAGAAACCTGTCAAATGGCTTTGTGTGGTTTGGTCGGACGCGTTTCTTACCATTACTTAGCTTAGGAACCTTTTCAGGCGTGGATGGAGAAACATTGGTTACCTTCCTTAGGTTATGTACCGGAGATACTGTATCTTGCAAAGGGATGGTTGGGGTTTATTTGTCGAACTCCCAAGGACACTACCATTTTACTTGCGTCTCGTTGGGTTTTTGGAGGCAGTAGCATTATGTTAAAGCGGTGGAGGGTCGCCTTTGATCCTGATACAAATGATTTCCCATAGAGACATCTCTGGGTACTCTTACCTGGTCTACTTGTTAAACTGTGGAATGAAGGGGCTCTCAAAGACATTAGCGACACTTTAAGAACTTTTATCTCAGTAGACCATCAGTCTCTTAAAGCACAGTCAAGAAAGGTGGGGAAAATACTTGTGAAGGTTGATATACATTGTGGCTTACCAGAGGTATTTGAGGTCAAGTGGCATGGTCGAAGGTTACTTCAACGCTTAGATTATATGGGAATCCCATTTAGGTGTAGTTTATGTCGGTGTAGGGCAGCTTCACCAAGACTGTAAAGGACTGGTGGTTGCTAAGGATGTGGATGAGTTTCAAAGTGTTTGGAATGTGTCAGATTGCTCCCCTACTGTGGATATTTTTGGTTCTGGAGACTTTCATTACCCGTCGGGATTGGACGACCAACTTGAGCCACTGGATACTCTCTCAGGTAAGCTAAAAACCTATTATCCGATTATTTTTTATTCGTTAACTTCTTGGGAGCGTGAGGCGTTGGATTCTTCGGGTTGGCTTAATCATTCAACCACAAAGGAAATGGCTCCTTGTATGACTAATAATCCCTCGGCTTCGTTGAAAAAAAGATTGTGTTAGCCTTGAGCCGAATGTTATATTACAGTCCAAGGACGATATAACTTTTTCTTCCTCTGTAGTTTTGCCCGTGAACCTTGCCCCTGTCTCGGTCCCTAGTCCAGTTTCCTCTCCTACTGTTTTAAAGCCGAGGTAGTTGAATGTCACCTCCTCCCTACCATTGTCTTTATCAAATGCAAATGATGTGATTCTCGGTGGTAGGGAATCAAACGAAAGTGAGTCTTCTCTATACACTGTACTTGATTCTCTTCTTCCGTTCATTCGTGATCAGAAGTCAATTGTTCCTTTACCTGTCTACCAGGGAAACTATGATGTTGATGATTCCTTTGTTGGGGGGAAACCCAACACTTCTACCTCTCAAGTGGAAGGGAAGGGGAAGGAGTTTGCTTGGTCAAGAGGTTTAGGCATCAAACACTCTCCTATCAAGACTCGTAGCTCTCGGAAAAAACTGGCACGTGTGACCAATTAGACCGGTGTTGATGATTCTTCAGCCATGAATTGTGGGGCACTTAGAGTAATGAAGGCCCTAGAAAAGGAAAAATAATGATCCTACTTTCCTTAAATATTAGAGGGATAGGGGGCACCCTTAAAGTTGCCTCTCTTCGTCGTCTTTTGGATCGTGTCCGACCAAAGATTATTTTTTTACAAGAGACTTTAGTTCATGAATATAAAGCTAGAGATTTTGAGAATACGTTCCGTCCTTCTTGGGTATCTTGTTTTGTTAATTCTCTTGGTACCTCTTGTGGTTTATTGGTCACTTGGGATCCTAATATTTTTGAATTTAAACCTCTTCTCACCTGCGGAGGCATTCTGATGATAGGAAAAGTAATTTCTAGCCAGAAAAAATTGTCACTTCTTAATGTTTATGGGTCGTGCTCAGATAGGCGTGCCTTTTGGGATCTAGTTGCGGCTAGTGGTCTGCTGTCTCTTGAAAACTTGATCATAGTGAGAGATCTTAATATTACCCTTTCGTCTGATGAGGTTTGGGGAGGATATAACTCTTTTGATTCCTTGGCAGATTATTACAAGTTATTATTACAATCAAATAATTTAGTGGACTTACGACCAGATAAGGTGGTTCCTACCTGGCGCAATGGTCGTAAAGGAGTTCATGTTATTGCAAAGAGACTGGATAGATGCATAGTTTTTGAAGGTTTATTATCTATGTGCGACCTATATCGCACTTGGGTGGAGTATCCATTCATCTCCGATCATGCTCCTATAATATTACAGATGGATATTTCGCCAAAGTATAGACCGTATCCTTTTAAACTCAACCCCTTCTAACTGCTAGAAGAGGATTATAAAGAGATAGTTTATCAGTTGTGGAAGGATCCTAAATTCAATTATGAAGTGGGATGTCAGCGTAGATTGGTATGGAAACTAAAGGAACTAAAAAGGAAGACTAAAGAATGGGTGAAGCAGAGGGATACAAATTTATTACTTTGCATGGAGTCTCTGGAATCACAAATTAGAGATACTTTCTAAGTTTTGTGGATGATTACTCTCAATCGGAAAAATGAATTCTTCTTGGCAATTTAGAGATGGAAAGGAATGATATTATTCGAGATAAAAAAGAAAAATGGCGGCAACAAAGTAGAGCGATCTGGGTAAAAAGCGGTGATCGAAACACAATTTTTTTTCACCATTTCGCAAATCACAGACACATTCAAAATCATATCTGGGAGATTACTGATGAAGATGGCATTGGGAACTCAAGTCAGAAAGAAATTAAGGATGTGACTGTACAATACTTCAATTTTTTTTTCAAATCCCACGATAATTCCTTTACAAATGAACAGGTTCAAGTTACTAATCTTTTCTCCAGGGTGGTATTTGATGAGGAGGCAAATACTCTTTATGATCCTATTACTTTAGATGAGGTAAAAGATGTCTTATCCCTATTCAAAAGAGATAAGAGTCTAGGCCCTAATGGCTGGACAATGAAATTCTTTTCCACTTTTTTCGATTTGGTTGGTGAATACCTTGTTCAAATGATTGAGGAATGAAGAAAAAATGGATTTATAACGGGAAGCCTAAAAGCAACTTTTTTGGCCCTTATCCCAAAAGAAAACAAATCCACATCTTTCGAGTATTATAGGCCAATTTCTTTATGTAATCTGTGCTACAAATTGATTTCTAAAGTCATTGCCAATTGTATTAAGCCTATCCTGTCTAGCAATTTCTCAAAGGAACAATTAGGTTTTTTGAAAGGTAGGAGGATACAGGATGTTATTGGTACAACTCATGAAGTTCTACATAGTATAACAAAAAGGAAGTAAAATCTCTGGTTCTCACACTGGACTTATGCAAAGCCTATGATTGTATAGATTGGGATCTTCTCAAAATGATTTTAATTCAAATGGGTTTTGGCATTCAAGTGACAAAGTGGATTATGAGCTGCATTACTTCTCCTACTTATGTTGTTTTAATCAATGGTGAGACTATAAATTTCTTCAGGAGTGGTCGTGGTTTGCGTCAGGGTTGCCCACTTTCCCCGTTACTTTTTATCATGGTAATGGAAGGTTTCAGTCTCTTATTAAAAAAGAGCAAAGCGAAGAATAAGCTCTCAGGTATCAAAGTTTCCATAATGTTTAACATTCTCCATTTATTCTTCGGGGATGATGTCTTAATCTTGACGAAGGCTGATTTACAAGAGTGGTTGGAAATTGAAAAACTTATTGTTTTATTCTGTAAAGCTTCGGGTCTTCAAGTTAATGTATAAAAAACAACCCTGCATTATGAAGGCATTTCAGAGTTGGATCTTACTCCTTTTAAATTTGTTCTTCCATATACTTTTTCAGCTTTGGTTACAGGTTTCAAATACTTGGGTTATCACTTAAAGACTGGTGCGTAGAGGGCGACGTATTGGAACTGGTTAATTATCAAAATGGAGAAAACGATTGGTCTCTGGTGCAATAAGTGGTTATCATTGGGAGGTCATTACATCATTCTCAAATCAGTTCTGGAGAGTCAACCAATTTACTGGATGTCTATGGAGCTTATCCCGCCCACAGTTCTTAAAAAGATTTGCAAAATAATGTTCAATTTTTTTTATGGAAGGGGAACAACGAGACCAATCATTACCACCTTTGCAAATGGGATATATTATCTCGTCCTAAATCATGTGGCGGCTGGGGCTTTCGTAATTTAATACATTTCAATACAACTCTAAATGCAAATACTCTCTGGCGTGTCCTTAATCGAGATGGCATTTGGCACAAAATTATCAAGGACAAATATCTTCACAATACAACCATTATCAATTGGTTTCGTTTTGTCGCCTTCAAGCAGAACTCCGCCTCTAGGATTTGGAATAGTCTATTAAAGTCTGTTCATCTAATCACTCACTGGCTTAGTTGGTTGTCGGGTTCTGGTCACCTAATCTCTTTAGGTAGAGATCATATCTTGGGGTTGAGCGACAGAGCGCTTCTATCCGAGGATCTTATCAATCACCTTCATATGAAAAATATATCAGTTCTAGCCCAAACAACGACTCAACAAGCTTCTCCCGATTATTATGGGAACTGGATTAGGAGCTCAGACTTGGATTTGAATGGTAACCTTGCAGAAGAATGGGATTTTTTTTCCGGAAGGCACTTATTGGAGCTAGAGCAAAGATCAAAGATACCCCAGACCAACTCATGTGGACTGGAGGTAACTCTTCTGGTACTCTCTCTGTTAAAAATGCTTATCTGGCTCTTTTCTCTACTTCTAATATTCCGGTTCTGAATAGTTGGAGGCATAAAATATGGAAGTGGGATCTTCAACTTAAGATTAAACTCTTCGTATGGTTGGCGACGGATCAAAAAATTCTAACTTGGGACATCTTACAGAGAAAGGGTTGGGAAGGCCCAAGCATGTGTGTATTATGTAAAAGCTGCTCAGAGGATATCAATCATCTTTTTATTGATTGTATGTTTACAAATAAGGTTTGGAATAGAATCAAATCTATTCAAAATCTTAAAAGGATTTGGGAAGGTAAGACACTTTCATATTGTTTTCATATTTGGATTAAAGATAAATCCGTGTCTCCAACCCTTGCAACTACTATTTGCTGTGATCGAAAGGAACATAGTTATATTTGAAAGTGCTGCCCCTTCATATCAATCTGTGCTTATTAAGGTTTTGGGACTCTACAAGCAACAACCTTCATCTCAAGTTTGCGCCCCTATCAGAGAATGCCTGGTCACTCATTTAGATGGATTTTCTATCG
>JZKD02S1673490.1:24731-39740 GCA_000966675.3 Picea glauca | reverse complement strand
CCCTTTAACCAATCTTCAGATTATACATGAGTGTATATACCATCTGATGTGCACCACCTACGCATCCAACCAGATATATATGGTATGTATATCATGCATATGCAGCACTACAGGCTGTTTTTAGCTCCCTTTTAACCTCTAACCAACCCTAATAGAGTTTTCTCTGCTTAGGGTTTTTTAAACTATACGTCACCGATATTTTCATTCTATTAGTTGGGGATTGACGAGAAATTTCTTCATCCTCCACTGTCTTGGACTTCATTTGCCTTTGAATGGCCACTGCAGGTCGGTGGCGTTAACTCCCCATGATATGCAATGGCCATCTTCTTCAAGCACTTTTCATCATCAGTGGCATCTCCTCCCCTTCACCGTTTTGTTCCTGCAAATCTATCACCACCGCCATTCCTTCACTCCACTTTTTTAAACGTAAAACTATCAGTCTTTTCTACATCTATTGCTGCTGATGCTGATGCCGACGCACCCAACAACCACCACCCCCCACTAGCAGAAAACACCCACGCCCAACTACAGAATCCCATTCCACAGTTCTTACTCAATGAATGTGGGTTGTCTCAGCCTCAACTGTCAACAGTCCTCAGAAGAAGTGCATTCCTGCTCAAAACGAGATCCGCCGAAACAGCCCGACAAGCGGTTCAGGTCCTCAGAGAATCAGGATTCACCGAAGACCAGGTAAGGGCGATCATTATCAAAACCCCATGTTTTCTCGCTGCTAAAGCTGATCGGCAATTGAAGCCCAAGATCGAGCTGTTCAAAACATTGGGCCTTACTGGAAAGGACTTGGTAGCTATATGCAAAGTACACAGAATGCTTAATAGCAGTCTACAGAATTGTCTGATACCTAGAGTCGAATATCTTCAAAACTTGTTTGTATCGAAGGATATTCTCACCATGGCTTTGAAAACAACACCTTCGCTTCTGCAGATTGAGCTTGAGAGGCGGATGAAACCAAATGTGGATTTTCTGAAGCAATCCGGGATTGAAGGCGAGTTACTTTTATTTTTCCTGTCTCGATGTCCCAAAATTCTTTCCCAGAGTACAAGCTCATTGAAGGTCAGAATGGAATATGCAAGAAATATGGGTATTCCACAATCCTCAAAAAAATTTGCTTATGCCCTACTGGTCTTACTTTACAATTCACCCGAAATTTTGAAAAAGAAATTGGAGCTACTGGCAAGTTTTGGCCTTCTGGAACATGAGATCAAGGAGCTTTTTAGGAATTACCCCGCTGTTCTCAATACTTCCATTGATAAGATGCAAAAAAGCATGGACTTTTTGATACAAACTGCTGGGCTTCCGGCAAATATCATTGTGAAGTATCCAATGATAGCCAATTACAGCTTAGAGACTAGGATCAAGCCTCGCCACGCAGTATTCAAATTTTTAAGTGCATTGGAACTTTACAAGCCTACTCATAGTCTCCCTACTATGATTGCAATGACCGAAAAAATGTTCCTTGATAAGTATATGAAGGACGGTCCTTATGCCACAAGGTTATTGGAAATCTACAGAGGCAAGTCTGTTGATCTTGACATTATCCAAAGCCCTTTGCTACAAGGCTAGGAGCTCGAGGAAGTTGTTCTGAAATTCTATTTTTTGTTGTTGTATTGGTCTTATTCATGAAAAAGATTAGACTAGCATTGGAGAAAGGGATCATAAGCCAGGTCAGGCTGGGCCTTTGGGATATTGTTTTCACCAGTCTACTATTTCACATCAATCCTCCAATGGTGATCAATTGGCATTCTTGAAGGATATTCATATGTAATACAACCATAGAGGAATACCTTGTTGGATTACATTAGATGAAAGTTTTGAACGATCAAAAAAGAAGTCTTATCGCTAAAAAACTTGTTGTTTGTGATTACATTTATAGTGTCATTTATTGCTTCCTCAATTTCAAACTTGACAAGAAGAGAGGTGTATTTTGCAGTTTGTTTGAATCATAACAAATTTATACAAGTCAACACAGAAATGCCCTAGGCATATGTAGGGACTTTTAAATTCCCTAATCCTTTACCGTGGCATTGATCGCTTGTTTTCCTGAATCAGCTTTTCTTTAAATATTAATGCAAATTAACACATTACATCCTGACTAATTGGTGGACACTATTTGCTTGATTTTGGTATGCTGTGTTGTATCTGATCAGGGTCTATGTTTCTTTTGTTTTGGAGAAAAGTTTGCTGAAAAGGGTTCTATTGCTGCTCCTGTACAAAAACTAGAGAAAGACAGTTTTCACATAGTTGAATGAGACCCACTTCAATCATCTGTCTTAAAATAGTGTTAAATTTAGAGCTGTTATTAAGTTCTTTTCAATTTACTAGAGCATAACAGCATAAGCAGGATCACTGAAAGAAACACAATCACAAGGTACACAACATTTTGTCCTGGGAAACTCTCATGGGGGAGAAAACCTAGTAAAACCTTCCTCAATAATAGATTGCCAATACAATGCCAAGACTAAAGATAAAACCATCAAGAAAAGACTAGGACTGAGCATGCGGCTCTCTCTCCTTCTTCTTGCAACTGCAGTTACCTCCAAAAGATGCGCACTTGTTGAGTGACCGAGTGAGTGAATGAATGAGATGCCATCCTCACTGATTTATACTAGCTGAGGGGGCGCTAAGTTTATGTCTCTTCACCAAGCAGGGCCGACTTCTTCCAATAGTGGTTAAAACCACTTTAATAAACTCCAGGGGCTGACTTCTCAAATATCACCATATGAATATGGTTTGACCAATCCACAAGAGGGGATTTGGTCTTATACATGACCCAACATGATCAATCCACAAAAGGGGATTTCATCTATATAATAATAACTCAATTATAATTAGAATATTCTTCGCAGTAACAATATTTCAACACTCCCCCTTAACAAGAAGGGTATTCTACTGACATAACCCAATACAACATCATCAGGAGAGAGAGAGGGTAGCGACATCATCAACATCTAGAACATTGACTGGCACATCTATAAATCATCAGAAGTTTTTCTCATCATCAATCGTTCGTAGCATAGAGCTGGAGTAGCATCATCATCATCATTTGTATGAGGCTTAAACATCAACATCAATTAGCATAACACTAAAGCAACAACATCACCAACCTGAGGCTGGTACACCATCATCAACAACACGAGGCTGATACAACATGATCAACAACAACACGAGGCTGATACAACATCATCAACAACGCGAGGTTGATACAACATCATCAACAACACAAGGCTGGAGCAACAACATCATCAACACGAGTTTGAGATAACAGCGTCATCATTATATAGCAACAAAATGAGGCAGGTGCAACAACAACATTTTGTGGTACTCTGATAGACTGTCCTTACTGGACTTTCGAGATCTGCCCAAGAATCATAAGATTCCCTAGGATATAAAATCCTAACGGAGCTACCACGTGGTACATTGACAGACTGTCCTTACCGGACCTTTGGGATTTGTCCAGTAATCAAAAGATTCCCTAGGATATAAAATCCTAACAGAGCTACCACTAGTGACTACAATTGGCATATACATGCACAGGTACTCTGACAGACCGTCCCTATCGGACCTTCGGGATCTGTCTAGGGATGATCAATCCTCTAGGATATAAAATCCTAACGGAGATACCCACTGTTGGTCAGGATACCGTAGTATCATCAACATCACTCCCCCTTTCGAGGGAGGTCCTTTTGGACTATGCTAAGCTTGTCTCGAAAGTATTCAAACTTTACACGAGACAGAGGCTTGGTCAACACATCTGCAACCTGCTCATCTGTGCCAACATATTGGAGCTTTACAACTCTCCTCTCCACCATATCACGAATATAGTGATACCGGATTTCTATGTGCTTCGACTTATCATGGAACATTGGGTTCTCCGTCATCTTTATGCAACTTTGGTCATCACATAGAATCACAGTGGCTTCCATCTCCATATCGAATAGACCTGTCAACAACTTTTGAAGCCATATGGCTTCACAACTGGCAGAACACGTTGCAATGTATTCCGCTTCTGCCGTGCTGAGAGCAATATTGGATTGCTTCCTGTTCTGCCATGAAGTCATGGCTGACTCCAGACTGAAACATCCCGAAGTGCTCTTTCTATTAGAAACACTTCTAGCCCAATCTGAATTAGTATAACCAAACAGTCTGAAGTCATGATCTCCAGTATAACAGAGACCAAAGTCCAACGTATTCTTAAGGTATCTCATCACATGCTTTGCAGCTACAAGGTGAACACGTCTGGGTTCTACCAGATATTGACTCAAGGTGTTCACATCAAAGCATATATAGGGCCTAGTGTTTGTCAGATACATCAACGAACCAATTATCTGTCTGTATAGAGTGGCATCAACCAATTTTGACGAAGTATCAACTAGGAGCTTCATCTTTGTTTCCATGGGTGTGTTCATATATTTACATTCCAACATGTCAAACCTCTTCTGTATTTCAACTGCATACTTCCCTTGGTTAAGGAAGATCTTCTCTAGGCTCTACCAAACTTCAAGACCTAAGAAATAATGCATCAGGCCTAGGTCTTTCATATCAAATTCTGCAACGAGCTTTTTCTTACAATCAGTGATGAACTTTTCTTCTCTTGTTAAGAATAAGTCATCCACATACAACATCAATATAATTGGCTCATCATTCATAACCTTGAAGTAAAGGTTAGAATCAACTTTACTCTAGGTAAAGCCCAAGCTCGTCAGGAAACTATCAATTCTACCATACCAAGCTCTAGGAGCTTGCTTCAACCCGTATAGAGCCTTCTTCAACCTGTAGAYATGAGTCTTTYTATCTTCAACTTCAAACCCTTGTGGTTGTTCTATATACACTTCTTCTTCAATAACACCATTTAAGAAGGTTGTTTTCACATYCATTTGGTGTAACTTCCACTTCATCTTAGCTGCAAGAGCTACGATTGTTCTGATAGAAGTGTATCTGGCTACAGGAGCAAACAACTCTTCATAATCAATGCCTTCCTTTTGAGAAAAGCCACGAGTTACAAACCTTGCTTTATGTTTTTCAATACTTCTGTCTGCAACATGTTTTATCGTGTATAACCATTTGGAAGATACCACATCTTTGTTCTTCAGTCTGGGAACTATTTTCCATACATCATTCTTTATAATGTATTGGTATTCTTCTGTCATGGCATCCATCCATTCTTTCTTTTGAATGACTTCTTCAAAACAAGTAGTTTCATTTTCTATGAGATCACACATCAAGGCCATATAACTGGAGAATGACTTAGATTTCTTGCTTTGTCTCATGGTTCCTTCTGGGGCACCATACTTCTCTCCATATTGAATAAGTTCCCTTGCCCAAGCTGGCTTTCTCTTGTGAGATATCGTCATCTGGGGAGGTTCTTGAGATTCTATCAGATCATGATCTTCTGGAATCTCATCATCATGTGTAACTGTAACTTCCTTCACTGGTTCTGCAACTCTAGGAGCCACAAGTTCTTCTTCATATACTTCTTCAAGCTGACATCTCCTTGATTTCTTGAGTGTTGCATCTTCATCAAAGGTTACATCTCTGTCGATCTCAATATGATGGTAACCTGGTATGTAAATTTTGAAGGCCTTAGAAACTTCACAGTATCCAACAAATATTCCCTTCTTTCATGAAGGGTCCAACTTAGTTCTCCTTTCTTTCAGAACGTGTACAAACACTGGGCAATCAAATATCTTGAGATGGACAACTTCTGGCTTCTTTCCGGAGAACATTTCTTTGAGGGTTTTGAATCCAAGTGCACTATGAGATAATTTGTTTTGGACATAGACTGTTGTTCTTGCTGCTTCAACCCATAAGTGCATTGGAAGATCTTGATCGTGGATTCTAGTCTTCACTGCTTCCATTATTGTTCTATTCTTTCTTTCTGCTACACCATTTTGCTGAGGATTGTAGGGAGTGGTGAGCTCCCTCTTAATTCTGACATCTTTGCAAAAACTTACAAATTCTTTTGAAGTTTATTCTCCTCCATTATCTGACTTGAGTATCTTGATTTTTCTTTCGGAGAGATTTTCTATCAAGGCTTTCAATTCCTTGAATTTTCCAAATACTTCATCTTTTGATTTCAAGAAATAAACCCAAGTCTTGCGAGAATAATCATCAATAAATGACACATAGTATACATACCCAYTAAGAGAGGTTGATGCCATTGGACCACATACATATGAGTGGATGAGCTCCAAGATTCCTTCTGCTTTATTGTCTCTTTTTGGGAAAGGATTCTTTATGTTCTTTCCTTGTGCACATCCCTTGCACACGCCTTCATGATCAACCTTGAATTCTGGTAGACCTGTAACTACCTTGCTTACATATGGTAAGGCTTTGTAGTTGATGTGAGCTAGTCTTCTATGCCAAAGTTCACATGGACTCTCACTGGAGTGAGTCAAGGCTGCATTTGAGTGACCTTTTAACTTATACAAGCTACCTTCTTCTGTTCCAATGACAATTGCATCTTCTATGGTTATTCCTTTAGGCCACATAAGAACTTCACCATCTATGAATGCAACCTTGAAACCTTTCTTATCTAAAGATGAGATAGAAAGTAAATTCTATATAGTACATATAGAATTTTCATCTAACATCCTTCATTTTCATCTAGGTCCCTGAATCAAGTTTGTAGGTGGATTCTCCCACTCCTTTGATAGGGTATTGGTAATCATCTCCGAGTGTAACTTTCTGGGGAAAGTTCTTTTCTGTAAGGCTAGAGAGAATGTCTCTCTGACCTGTCATGTGCTTAGAGGCGCCACTGTCTATGAGCCAAGTATCCTCTCCAAGTGTCACAGATCCCGAGAGGGCTGAAAATAAAACATAATCTTCAATCTCTTCTTTAGTCAACTTCGTGGGTGGCTCATCATCTTCAACTGCATGGGCATGATGTCTTTTGTTATTTCCCTTCTTGTATTCTTCTCTTATGGCAGGACAATTCTTAGCAATGTGTCCCATCTTTTCACAATGATAACATTGATAAGAGGAGAAATCTTTTTCTCTTCTTTGACCCTTCTGATATTTCTGGAATCTCCTTGGAGGGTGAAATTCTTTATGGAAGTGGGTGAATCTCTTTGGGGAATGAGATTCCTTATGGAGGTGGGTATCCTTTTGGAAATGAGACCTTTTCGTTCCTCCTTTAGCAAGAGCAGCTAGGGCTTGGTCTTCATCCTTTAATAGTACTGCTTCTCGGTTAGCTACTCTTGCTTCTTCTTGAACACATTCTTCCCATGGACTGTCAAATTGGAGTTTCTCCTTTCTTGCATAGATGGTTTGGATGAAGGCATCCCAAGGTCTTGTGAGACCATTAAAAGTTGTCATGACGAGTTCATCTTCATCCAAGTTGTCTCCAATTGCTTCTAATTGTTCTTTGAAATGAGTAACTCTAGAGAAATAGTCTTGAACTGTTTCTCCTTTTTGCATCTTTGTATTCTTGCGTTGGGTTCTCAAGTTCATCTTCCGATTGATGTTCTTTCCTTCATATATTCTGGTTAGGGCATCAAACATCTCTTTTGGAGTATTCTTAGAAGACACTTGCGGGATCAAGTGATCTTTAATAGAGTCTGCAATGATCCTTTTGGCCCTAACCATATCCTTCTTGTACTTTGCTTTGGCTGCATCTTCTTCGGGTTCTGGTACAATTTCCTTTATGAATTTTGCAAGGTCATTCTCTTCAAGAATGAGTGCAATCATGTACTTCTAGGCACTGAAGTTTTCCACACCTTCTAACTTGTCAACAAGCTTGGTGCTTGCAGACATTTTGACTCGGAGTTAGGAAAATGACCAAAAAATGAAAGTGCTCAGAAAGTGAATCTGAACTTACCAGGAGATGCGCTGGGCTTAGGCGAGTAGGCTGGAGCTGCATGTTTTAAAAAATTCCAAGTTTTACCCCTTGAAACTTGACTTGCGCAAATCTGGACTGGTACTTCTGGTACTGGTTCTGGTTTCGTAGTTTTTTGGTTTTCTGGTACCAGTCAAAACTAGGGTTTGACTTTGCGGAGGCTTTGACCACTGAAAAGGTGCGCTCAAGCTGCCAAGTGATGTCCTAGGCTAGGGCGCACTTCCCTAGATGGTTTTTAGTAAAAAATTCCCTTCCAATAAAAAGCTCTAATTTTCTTGTACGACAATAGTGATGTTTTTTGTTACCTAGTGAAAGGTGCTCTATTCAGTCAAGCTCTGATATCGTGTTAAATTTAGAGCTGTTATTAAGTTCTTTTCAATTTACTAGAGCATAATAGCATAAAGATCACTTAAAGAAACACAATCACAAGGTACACAACATTTTATCCTGGGAAACCCTCATGGGGGAGAAAACCCAGCAAAAACTTCCTCAATAATAGATTGCCAATACAATGCCAAGACTAAAGATAAAACCACCAACAAAAGACTAGGACTGAGCATGCGCCTCTCTCCCCTTCTTGCAATTGCAGCTACCTCCAAAAGATGTGCACTTGTTGAGTGACTGAGTGAGTGAATGAATGAGGCGCCATCCTCACTTATTTATACTAGTTGAGGGGGCGCTAGGGTTATGTCTCTTCACCAAGCAGGTCCGACTTCTTCCAATAGTGGTTAAAACCACTTAAATAAACCCCAGGGGCTGACTTCTTCCAATAGTGGTTAAAACCACTTTAATAAACCCTAGGGGAGGACTTCTCAAATATCACCATATGAACATGGTTTGACCAATCCACAAGAGGGAATTTGGTCTTATACAAGACCCGACATGATCAATCCACAAAAGAGGATTTGATCTATATAATAATAACTCAATTACAATTAGAATATTCTTCACAGTTACAATATTTCAACAAATAGAACTGTAGCTGCTACTACAAAAGATTACATAGCAGCAACTTCTGATGTACGATTGATTAGGCCATAAACCCTTGGTGCCTTCTCTTGTCCCTTTGTAGTTTGATCTCTACCTTGATTGGCACTACTGGTTTCCATAAGCGCTTGTCCTCATCTTCTTTCACAATGACTTACAAATGGCCATTCTCTTCTAGAAGAAATCCCATATCTAAGGTTTGAGGTAGCAATAGTGTCTTTCAATCTAGACAACAATAGGAGTTTTTATATTGGGTCTCTTAGGGTTAAAACTAATTGTAAATGTTTTTCTGTTGTTTTCCTTTATCCATTGTGAGCCATGCACATGTGATAGATCTGTTAAGATGTCGGCAAGAAGAATATCTTGGAAAAATCCCATAAGCATCCAAGGATCCGGATTAGAGTTAGTAACATCTGGTTCAGGCACTGGGTTTGGAATCAGTGATAAAGCATAAATTTGAAATAGAATCTTGGCCATAATCTTTTTTATTTATGGAGCTTAGATTTTAGTTGGTGTTATTTGAGGTTATTTAGAATAGTCTACAAATGTTGAAGAATGTTCCTCCAAAGTTTTGTTGTATATTAGGATATTCTCTAGATAGGCAATTGCAAATGCCCCGAGATGTATATGGAGCCTGTCATTGATGAGTTGCATGTTGTTGGAGCACTGGCTGGGTCCAGAAGGCACTCACTCATGAGGCTACATTTTGTTTTGAAAGCATTATTCTAAACATCTAATGGATTCATTTTGACTTGGCAAGATCTGGTTTTGGTGATGTAGCAAGCCTCCTAGAAATGCTTGAGGAGATAGTCATTTTGTGGAAGAGAGTATCGATTTTTTGTTGTGATCTTCTTAAAGGCTCAATGATCTGTTCATAATTGCTTTTCAATTTCTCTTTTTTGTGACTGAGAATGCTAGAGATCTGCATGAAGAAATGCTAGGTTGAATCTTACCTTCATTGATACACTGGTTGAGTTGTTGCTCAAGACCTATCTCCTTTATTATAAATGTGTGATACAATGGTTGATTTCAATGTCGGGTACTGTCAAGAAGATCAATAGAGCATTATATATTCCTCACCAGAAGGCTCCTTAAATACATCTCAATACGCATCCAAAATGCTCTTTATTGCTTTTGGAGGAAGGTTGTTAAAATCTAGTTTCTGTAACTGGTGGATAATGTTGGTTGCAAATTGTTTAGCTGTATGGGCTAATCTAACCATAAATTTGTCGAAGAGAAGCACTGTAAAGAAGTTGATTCAAATTTGTTTGTTTTGCCATCATTATGAATCTTTTAGGTGTTGTGAAACCCATTATACATGCTTTGTGATCATGTTGATAGGGTCACTCAAGGAGAATGCCATAATAATCTATGGGCATTAATCAAATATGAAGGCTTCAATTACAAATCTGATGCTGCAACACAGTCCACATGGGTAGATTGCTCATTGGTCTTAAAACGACTTAGGTTTTATCTTCAACGATAGGGTTGTGTAGACAAATTCAATGATGTGACCTGAGCTTATGTGGCCAAGCTATTTATGCTTCCATTTTCAATGTTACATTGGTCTAGTTGTTCCTTTGCAATTGTGGGTCAATAACGATTCTTATCTGTGGAAGAATACTTTGCAGAACTTAGAAGTTCCATAGTTACCAAATTCAGCCAGATCAGGCCAAAGCATTGAAAAATTAAGAAATTTGGTTTGGTTTGGCCAATAATTCCGTCAACTTGGATTCGGTACAGTCAGCGAAGCATTGATCAAACCGAACTGAACCAAATTCAATTTTCAGTGAAAAACTGCGCAGAAATTTGTTTGTTTCAAAAACCTAAAAATTGCATTTCCCTCATTCCCACTCTTCTTTTCAAATGTGTTTGGACCCTGGCACCTGGAATTTCTCTTCCCCGATTTCTGATTCCAATTTGCTGTCATCTGAAGAAGAATTAATTCCCTTCGACACTTGGAAGTGGAGAGCTCTCGTTTCTCTGTCTGGCCTAGCATCTACGCATTAAGATTTGACCCATCCTTGGACCCTCTATGACTACCAGTTGGCAGTATCAGTAACCAGCCTCCAGGTATTTAGTATTTACAACCTAGATTCTAGAATTGTGAAGTTTTTAAGGTCAAACTTGCTGCTTCTTCTGTAACTGTATCGAGGGTCTTGTAAGTAAGTGGGAGGCCATCTCCTCTCATCTCTGCTCTGGCCAAGGTCAAACTTACTGCTTCTTCTGTAACTGTATGGAGGGTCTTGTAAGTAAGTGGGAGGCCATCTCCTCTCATCTCTGCTCTGGCCTCTTCGTCTTTTCAGGGAGGTTTTGGTACCTGCAGCAAATTATTGAACAGTGAGTGAGTAATGGGTTGGTTTGAACTTTGAAGTTAAGCTGGTCAGGCATGATGTGCATTTTCTTGAATTGGGCATGTTGTGTTTGGCCATTTCATGCACTTTTTTCCCACACCTGACTTTATGTCTGGTAGCTCTTTGTTAGCTTCATCCATTCATTCATGCCAGGTTTTGAATTCAAGGGTGGTGGATATGTTTAGCTTCATATTCTGAGTTATCTATTGCATGTTGACATTCTTTATAATTGTTTTGGTTTTCCCCATGCTGTTCTGAATTTTGTTTGGTAATTTAAATTTTATACATTGAATCACGGGACCAAAGGTTTTCAGCAATAGAAGATGAATTGGCAGATAATCCTCTAATTTTGCAGTAGGGTGAACCTCTGCCTTTTGTTTCTCCCACTCGGGGAATGTTTTTAACGGATGCTCATATGCTTTTTACCTTTCATTGCATGCTAAACTGATTTTGTCTTTAGGGTATTCATACACATGGAAACTGTGCTCTTTGGATCAGAGGTCTTGAGATGACCAACTGACTTTGTTCTTTTGGGTAATATATCTGTTGAAATGTACATTGGATCAAAGGTTTTGAGCATGAGTCAAAGAATTTTACTTACAGCAGAGTAGAGTGTATGTGTTCTTTCAGTGCCCTTAGCTTTCTGACGGTATTCCTTCAAGGCCTCTTCCCGATAGCAACTAATTTAGGATGACTACACTGTAATGTTTTTGCTGCATTCCATGACATTTCTCTTAAGAATAATGTGGACGGGTATATAAATAATGTATTATACTTCTAACATCTAAGTTGCAACCTCTCATTTTGTGTGGAGTAGCCTACTGAGTGAGATGATATTGCGATGAAGAATAGAAATATGAATGCAAGACATATTCTTGCTTCATTGATGATGGGTTATGGGAGTCATCTACATTAGCCCATACCCAGAGTAAATATTCAGGTAAATTCCAGTAGCTGTGCACCACCCTTATTAGAGCTACTTTGCATTAGTATGATGAAGACAAAATAATGAATTTAGGGAAACCAAAATAAAAATACCACTTGGTATCATGACTTGTCTACAAAATTACAATACCAGTAAGAATTGTCAACAAATTCAATCACAATTTGAAACAACAAAAGCTATCTTGGTTTAGCTGTCAATAGGAATTTACTGAAACATACCTTGTTTGAGGGAAGCAACCTAAAAGTTAACAGAGGGAGGTTAGTGTTTGAAGATAAATATTCAGTTTGTGATAGCAAAGGAGCTCAGTGTTTTCATTGTGGGACCAAGCTCCAACATATTATTACCTGAGAAATGACAGAATATATGTTTTTCACTCTAAAGTAGCCGTTGGTTATTATGGACATTAGGTTGGCACATTCTCATCTGTTGCTTAATTGAATGCAGCCATTTGACATCTGATGACTGACTAGAGTAAGTTTTGGACGACAGGATATTTGGGAGTGAGGTACTATGGTTACAGATATATGTAGTGGTTGGTGGTTATACATGTGAAGTGGAAAAGACCATTAGAGCTGGGTGACTGGCTGCTGTATCAACAAAAGGAGACCTTACCTCAAAAGCTTTTCTTTTTTAGCTTTTAAGCTTATGAGTAGGTTGAGCATGCCAAGTCTCTGCAGAGGTGCTATTTTTTACTAAATCTCTGATGTAGGTTGAATTAGCACTGTATTTCTTCACTAGTTTCAGTTGTCTATTAAACACGCTTATGGATAACGGCTAGAAAGAGAAGCAACAATTTTGCATGCTCAATGGCTCTGGGAAGGAGAGCTTAGCATGAAATCCATCCATTTCTTTCCAACACAAGTGACACCATGACAGCAGAAAGGTAAAAGCAACGTCAAATACAAGATCAATCAACTCACCATGGAATAAAATTTACATGGCAAATTCTGAAGCTAGGTTGTGTTTGAATTTCCAGGTACATTGATGATGATTTCCTTCGACATTGAATTTATCCCTGGAGATGGTCTATTTCCTTACTGTCTCTTTTATAAAGATCCCCGTCCTTGATAAAATCTTCATTGGACACCTGAATCCAAACGGGCATGGACTGAAGTTCTATGATAATTACCATTGGAGAATTTTAAATGAGAAAAAGAGGCTTTTGCATGATATTGTATGAAATATTTTTGCATTGTTTTGAAGTGGGTTTGCTTAGATTTTACTGTTTTGGTTCTTGGTGTTAGATCTGAACATTGAGAGTAGAGTGTACTCACTTTTTGGCACAATCAGGTAGAATTTTATCCTTAGATAGGAAGAGGAGCATGCATAGAATTTTATTTAAGAATAAAGAAATAGGAAGGGATCTTACTCAGTGATTTCTTTGGTTCGAAAAATCTTTGGAGGAAGCATAGAGAATGCCCCGTTTGTAGCCCACTCACACCTTTACCTTCATTTGGCCTCCTTTTTTGCAGTATTTAATGCCATTTGCAGCATTCACAACATGATTGAGAACAGTTTTTGAAGGGGTCTTTGAGCTTTTGAATAAAAAGCAGAGTCAGGCACCAAAGAGAATAAATGACTTTAGGGTAAAGGGGAGGTTTTGGTACTTGAAATGCCGAAATTGGATGTGTAGGACTTTAAGGTATAGCCAGATGCTTCTTTAGAACAGTTGGAACCTTTAGCAAATTCATCCCTTGATGCATTGGGATGCTGAACTACCACTAGTATTGGAATTTGGCCTGTGAATATCCTCATATGTGAACTGTGAGTACACTGCAAAAAACATGTTTTGTATTAGTTGATCAACAAACTAAAACATATTTTACATTCTGACGTTGTGCAGATTGCAATCATGATTGCCAATTTTGACTTTCTAAAATTTCGAAGAAATGACATGTTTTGTATTAGTAAGATATATACTCCCCCATTCTTCGCTGTACTGGATTTTTGCCAGCCGATTTTTTTCTGTATTGTACCAAATTCAAATTTGAACTTGGTAACTATGCTTAGAACCAACGGAGGATTAAGGGCACTTGGATTGCCAACTTCAATTGTGTGATCCTCTTCTTCCAAAGGTACCCGTGGCTCAGTGACCAATGTCCAACCTTTGATCCCTTTTTGCTTGAGACATTCTTCATTTTGTGCTTTGACCAACTTGATACTGTTGGAGATATTACACACACCTAGGATATTTTTTCTTTATTTTCCTATGTTTATTAGTCATTATTGAGGGTCTCCTGTTTTTTAGGAATCTCTCCTACATTCTAGGAGAATGTTATCTTCAGTTTAGAGCCAATTACACTTAGTTAGACCAGTGGAAGTCACTCATGCATGGCAACCTCGGTTTTATCACCAACAATTGCATGTGCTTCTCTCATTTCCACATGTGTAACTCAATTAACTGAATATTGCATGACTAGTTAACTAGGACTAGGTGGAAATTAACTCCGGTAACTACCTGTGTGAGTCCAGATCTCTCTACACCACTATTATGGTGCATTGGCTTTGTTATCCCCAACTTCTAGGGATAACTAGGGAGATGATGTAGGCCCTTAGGTTGCATACATGGAGTACAGAGAGATAACTTGATCAACAGTGCCCACTTGCACAGATAGAGACCCACCTCACCACCACAACTCCAAGATCATCATGACGGTATTCCCCACATCAGTTGGTTTCCGGAAGACATTAGGGCTAGCTTCACGAGGTGCAAGCCAGGTATTATAGTGAGTGTCATTTCAATGTTTGAGGCATTTGAGTTTGTTGCATCTATTACTACTTTTGATTATGTAACATTTGCTTGGACATTATGCTCTTTGCCTTGTTTCACTTTGGTGGTTGACATTGCGCCCTAGTAAGTGGGTCACCCT
>JZKD02S1673490.1:0-18931 GCA_000966675.3 Picea glauca | reverse complement strand
TCCTTACCTTTTGGGATTTTCTGGTGTATTGACCCAATAAGGGGTTGTCCCTAATTTCATGGGAAGAAAGGGATGAAGGCCAAGAGGCTTGTAGCTGACAAAAGATAAAAGCCAACCATTAACCTTCTAGATGTTCGACCAGGGATCCCGAGGACAATGAAATGTCTCTCATAAGAAACTGAGGGGACCCTTAAAAGAATAATTAATAACAAAATGCCAACCAGGGTGGAGCATGTGTGGGCACTGTTTTTATTACTTAGGTAGAAGCCCCATACATGTTTTCAACTTGGGGAAGCATGATGTGACCAGGGTAGAGTTAAGGTGGGTACAATTTTTCATGCTTAGGAAGAAGCCCCACCTTGGCTTCAACCTGGAAACATCCTAAAAGAATAAAATGCAATAAATGGGCTTGGAAAAAGGTTGCATTGAAAACAAAGGTGCAACACACCCTCTACAAAGACACCCATAAATGAGACACTAAATCCCTTGTATGTCATGAACCCCATGCCCAAAAGTCTTCCCCTCATCCATGACACCTCATCCATATGACTTAGAAGGAGGTCCCCTCGGGAAACACCCCTAAACTTGAAGTACGATTCACCAAATAGGTTGTTTTGTCAACCCTCCCATACCTAAACTTGACAAATTGCATAGGGTCTTTGAGCATTGGTTTATTTGGATGTACATGCTTCAATAGTTCATTTATTGATTTGATTTATTCATCATGATGCATTTGACTTGAGATTCTTGGAGGGCATATCCATTTGTCTTTGCAGGACCTAGCTGGTGGATAGTTTTGGAAGAACAAGCCTAGCCCACAGGTTGGATGCCAAGGGCCCACATGCGGGATGATGAAGACATGCCTTTGGAGGCCTAGAAGACATCATGGAGGACCTCACCTAGCTCCTACCACCTAAACAACTTGCCTAAGGAGGCCAAAACGTCGCATTTGAGGGATTGATGTCATATTAGGGCTAGGGTTTGGTGGTGATTGAGGACACTTGACACGTTTTGGAGGAAAGAACCCTTGGATCATAGAAGAAAGGCATTGATTGAAGACCATTGGCCTTTGGAGGCCTAACATTCCCTTCTCGAACTCAACGACTTGACCAAAAGTGCCAAATGTTGCCCAAGAAGGGGGTGACGTCATGTTTTTAAGGTTTCTTTTATGTGCAAAGTATGAATTAAATAATTTTATTTTTGTAAAGGGGCAAGTTAAGGGCTATTGACCCCCTTATCTTGTGTTTTACCCTAAGTTTTATGGACAAACTATGTTTAGAGGTTTTGTATAAATATAGATCATCTCTATTTCATTTTTCATCATAACTCTCCCATTGTGAGAATACTTCGAGCTGAAAATTGCACCCTCTTTGGACAATCTCTCTCTCTTGTGCTCTTGTTATGGTTTCATTGTGCTATTGGTGGAAGAAGTAGTGTGCTACCTCTCTTGGAGCTATTCTCTTACATTTGTGGTGGATTAATCTTAGTAAAATGAGGTTTATCTTGTTGTTGCTTGGACTAGGTAAGGAATCTATCTTATTGTTGTTTCATTGCTTGGTTACAAGTGTGATTTGCCAAACTTCTTGGGGAGTATAAGGGCTTACAACCCCACCATATCCATCATTTTTGTCTTGGAATAATATGTTGCATAAGGTTTTACTAGGAGAAGTAAAAGGGTTTACACCCTCCTAGTACTTTCTAGTTAGCCTTGCTTTCCTTGGGAGTTAGAGGGATTACACCTCCAAGGGGAGAGCATTGCTAGTTCCTTTTTTTTTTGACTCCATAAACCAATAGCTAAAGGCACTAATTTAATTGCATTGGAGAAATAAAATCTTGCACTGGTTAACGTGAAAACTCAGGATTTTGAGATTGTCTAAATTGGAATCAATTCTATGCTCTGTATGCTTGGTTGAGCAACTAGGACGTCTCATTTTGCTAAGTGTTTCTCGCTGTTGTTATAACATTTAATCTACAACCATTAGGGAAAACAAATATCTTAATAACTTACAAACCAACTGTCAGAAATTGCTAGAAGTTTGCCCCTATAATCTATCAATCTCAACGCATCTTTTAGGTGGATTTTTGAAAGTTTGGGTGGTTGATTTCCTTGCTGTAAGAACTTGTGTGCTCCAACCATAAGGCTGATAATTATCTCTGTAGTACTATTGATGACAACCTTATCTTGTTGCTAAAGTTTCATGCATCAATACTTGAGTTAAACTAGTCATTGCTAGCTTGTCTCTTGCATCCTTAACTAGACTTTTAACAATTTTATTTGTAGCTCTTATTACCCTTTGTTGCTGATATATATCATTGTTTATTGCTGCAATAATGGACAACACACTTAACTTGTTTGTTCAACACATTATTGGTCTTGTATCTTTGTTTTCCTTGTGTCTCATGCAAGTACAATCAATTCTTGGCAGGTCTTCTATTCTATGGTACATCTTCCACGATCTATGAGACTCTTTTCAATCCCTTTTTACCTTCCATCATTGACCTTTATGGGGACACTTCATCATCCCTTCATCTTCCATCTCATTTCCCCTAGGGTCACTTGAGATCCCCCCTTGAGGTGACTACCTCATCTCTAAAGTGACGGGAATACCTATCTAAGGTGACAGTGGGTAGGTCTTCTCTTAGTTGTTTCCATATTGTGGTTTGGTTTGGGCTTTGCCCAACCTACAACTTGTGCGATAACATTTTGGCGTCATTGTCGGGGAGGATTTTGAATCCTCTTCCGAACCCTAACGACATTTTGGCAAGCTATCCCAAAGCCTTCCTCTAGCTTTCCTGGCGACTCCACCAGAAGGACGTTCCCCTTCCACCTTTGATAAGCTCACCGTAAAGCTTATCTGGCGACTAGATTATGGGACGCACCCGGAGAAAACAATACCCAACTCCCAAGCATCGTAAACGTTCACCAAAACAGTCTAGTCCTCCGTCATCCCCCACTTCTCATGATTGTCTATCTACCTGTCTTAGCCCTCCATCTTCACCTACTACCTCTACACCTCCACTCTCATCTGTGCCCACTTCACCAAGTGTTACATGGAGCCCATGGGTTAAAGATGCATACAAACCTTTAGACATGACAAAGATCCCTGGATCTCCTCACAAACTCCCAAGGGGCTTCAAGGAATGACACCCCATCTTTTTGGGAGAAGATCTCATTACAACCAAAGATCACTTAGGTGCCTTCCTTCGCACTCTTGAACCTTATGACCAACATGAAGATGTCTAGATGAGGCTCTTCTCCTACACTCTTGTTGGAAGGGCTAAGGAATGGTATGATAATATTATTCCAGGAACAATCACAAATTGGGATCTCTTTCAAGAATGTTTTGTCAAAAGATTTGAAGAAAACAAATATTTCTAGTCCCTTTATGATCAACTCTATAACTACAAAAGAAATTCAGGGGAAAGTATAAGGGATTTCAATGATAGGTTCAATACCCTCCTAAGGAGTTTTCCTCAAGATTTCAAACCTTCCCAAAGTACCATCTTCGAGTCTTACATGTCAACCATGAGAGACCTCTGCGGAGTTCTAATTAGAAAGGGGTGCCCTACAAATTTACTTGAAGCACAATAAAGGGCGTGTGATATAGAGGAGAACATAACCTCGTTTCTTAGCCAAGAGGAGGATTGTCTTGAAGAAATCATTCATATTAATCAAGTTGATGACTTTGCTATACCAGACCCTCCCCACAATATCAAGACATACCTGGATAGAGAACGAGCGGAGGCCACTAAAAAAACTACTGGTCACACAATGAGTTTGTTGGGTAAAGAAAAGGAGCCAACATCCAAAGAAATACCTCCGCCAACAAATGAGGTTTTGAAGGATGAAAGGAAACGAGCAAAAAGGAAAGTTGAAGAATTTTTTAGGCAACATATTAAACAAGTCCTGATAGAGCCACATAGAGAGAAAAAAATTGGTGTCATCAAAAGTGAGGAGAAAAAACTTTCCCCAAACAAGACCAAAAAATAAGTTTTGGAGAATCACGCCAACATAACCCATCAGGTTCTGGAGGAGGGCATTGACAACACCACCATTTTGGAAAACTCCCTTTTCCTTGATGAGGAAAAGAAGGAAGGATCTTGGGGCTTAGATTTTGATGGTGCACACTCAAGCGGAGGCTCAGGTGTAGGAATAGTCTTGAGATCACTAGACAATGAGACTACCCTTTTCTCGTACAGGCTTGAGTTAATTGCACAAACAACATCGCCAAGTACGAAGCCTTTATCGTGGGCATGGATCTTTCCATTGATATGAACATTAAGTCCTTACACGTAAGAGGAGACTCTGACTTGATCATTTCACAGGTTAACAAGAAGTTCCCTGCTAAAAACCCAAGGTTGAAACACTACATAGATGTCGTATGGGATACCATGAAGAAGTTTGATAACTTTTCGATGGAAGCCATCCCTATGGAAGATAATCATTTGGCAGACAACCTTGTCGTATTCGCTTCTACCTTACAACTTTTCAAAGAAATCGGTCTCTATAAAGTGGAAGTAAATTACAGGCCCTCACTACCTGATAACTTGGAAAATTGGCAGGTTTTTGATGATGAAAACCAGATTCTGTGTTTTCTCCAAAATGAAGGTGAATTCTTGGAAGCCCAGATAAACCTATTGGTGGAAAAGGAAAATATTGAGATTGTTGATTTAGCCGACGAACCCTTACCTAAAGGTGTCGTCCCCTTAGTGAGACTTTTTGATCGAAATGACATGTATAAGGAGAGGCCGCCAAGCAAAATCTATGACGAGATCATTGAATTCAATATTGACATCGAGGAATCCCTAAAGATCTAGTTTGGAAAAGGAACAAAGTCTGATGCAAGAGAGAAGTTGATTTCCCTCATAAGATAATTTAAGGATGTTTTTGCTTGGTCTTATGAAGATCTGAAAGCTTACTGAGAGGACGCCATACAACACGCTATTCCCTTTATAGAAGGCACAAAACCCTTCGGACAAAAGCTCAGGTAGATGAACCCAAAAGTTTCCCCATAGGTCCAAAGGGAGTTGCAAAAGATGGTTGAGGCATGAATAATTGAGCCTATCATATATTAATCTTGAGTGTCTATTCCAGTCATCGTCAGGAAAAAGACTGGTGAGATTAAGATATGCGTTGATTTCAAAAATATGAACTAGGCTTCGCTTAAAGACAACTATCCTCTACCAAACATGGAGTATCTTTTTCAAAGGGTCATTGAAGTGGAAATGATGTCCATGCTTGATGGTTTCTCAGGATATAATCAAGTATTGGTAAAGGAGGATGACCAACTAAAAACTGCTTTCACCACCCCTTGGGGAACTTATAAGTATTTGAGAATTTTCTTTGGACTAACCAACACAGGGGCCACTTTCCAGCGTGCCATGGATTATGCTTTTAGGGATTTGATCGAGAATCTTATAGAGATTTATCAGGATGACCTAACCACCATCTCCAAGAAAAGGTGTCATCACATCCATCACTTAAGAATGATTTTCCAAAGGTGCAAGGAGTATGGAATTTCTCTCAACCCAAAGAAATCAATTTTTGGTGTGGACAAAGGCAAGTTACTAGATCACATTATTTCTAAAGATAAAATCACAATAGACCTTACCAGGGTTGAAGCTATAAAAAATATCTCTCTCCCTAAAGACAAAAAAGCCTTGCAATCCTTCTTTGGCCAAATTAACTTCGTAAGGAGGTTCATTCCAAAATTTGTCGAGATTGTTAAA
The DNA here is from genome assembly GCA_000966675.3 of Picea glauca. Classification (NCBI taxonomy): domain Eukaryota; kingdom Viridiplantae; phylum Streptophyta; class Pinopsida; order Pinales; family Pinaceae; genus Picea; species Picea glauca. The sequence continues at coordinate 13,201 of JZKD02S1673490.1, read as the reverse complement.
CCCCTTAATAGATTGTTAAAGAAGGATGCCCATTTCGAATGGGACAACGAAGGCAAGTTATCCTTCCAACGTATCAAGGAAGCATAACTGTTGCACCGGTCCTGGTCATTCCAAATTTTGCTAAGGACTTCATCATATTCTCTTTTGCTTCAAAGGACACCATTGTAGGAGTTTTGTTGCAAAAGAATGATCAAGGGGATGAACAACCGATTGCTTTCATGAGCAATAATCTTAGGGACTTAGAGCTAAATTACACCATTACGGAAAAACAAGCCTATGCTCTGGTCAAATCTCTCAAGCATTTTCGAACTTATGTGGGATACAACAAGATCAAAGCCTTCGTCCCTTACCCCGCTGTAAAAGACGTTTTATCACAACAAGATTACCTTGGATCAAAGGGAAAATGGGTTTCAAAGATACATGAATACGATTTGGAGATCAAAACATCCAAGATAATCAAAGGGAAAGGGTTGGCTAAGATGTTGACATAAAGCAATCAAGAAGCCATCGAGATAGGACAAAAGAAACAAATCAATATTGTCATAAGCGAAATTGAGAACAACAAGTGGTATTTGGATGTCATTTATTACTTGAAGAACCTCACTTGCCCCAATCATTTGGTAGATCAAAAGAGGAGAGCCCTAAGGCTCAAATCTATGAAGTATTGCATAATAGAAGACGATCTTGGGTGGAGGAACTCTGATGGGGTGATCCTCAGGTGTGTAAATAAGGAAGAAGCTATCAAGTTAATGCCTGACCTTCATTCAAGGTATTATGGAGGCCATTTTGCAACTCGCACTACTGCCCATAATATTTTGAGGGAATGATATTATTGGCCCACTATTTTCTCCGACACGCATAGTTACATCAGATCCTGTCAATTGTGTCAATTCTTTGTCGACAAACAACACCTCCTTTCCCTTCCCCTTAAACCAGTCATCATAGAAGCACCCTTTCAACAATGGAGATTGGATTTCATTGGTGAGTTCAAGGACAACTATAGTAATGGTTATCGATGGGTTTTGATCGCCATTGACTATTTCTCCAGATGGGTGGAAGCTATCCCAACAAAGAAAGAAACATAAGAGGTAGTGTTGAGGTGCCTTGAGGAAAAGATGATCACTAGATTGGGTGTTCCTCCCAAAATAACCACAGATAACGCCAAAGATTTTAGCTCGATGGCGCTCAATGAGTTCTGTTTTAAGTATGGGATCGTTTTATCACATTCTTCAAATTATTATCCTCAAGGAAACAAATTAGCAGAATCCAACAACAAACATCAGGAATATTGTAAAGAAAATTGTGGGTGAAAACAAGAAAAATTGGGATAGCAAGATTAAGTATGCCTTGTGGGCAGACTGCACAACTACTAAGAACTCCATCAGGAAAACCCCTTTCGAGTTGGTCTACGGGTTAGAAGAATACTTACCTATAAACCTCCAGATTCCAACACTGCAAATAGCCCAACAATTTGCCACAGATAAAGAAGCATTGCAAGGGCGAATTGAACAACTCATGGAATTAGACGAAACTCGAAGAATGACATTTGATCAAATGAAAAAGAATAAAGAAAAGGTGAATGGGACTTTTGATCGTAGGGAAAGGAAACGAGGTTTCAAGAAAGGGGACCGGAACTTAATGTGGGACAAGAGGAGAGAAAAACCTGGAATGCATCAAACGTTTGATAGTCTTTGGTTGGGGCCCTATAAAATAGAGGAAATAGCTTTGCCAGACTCTTTTTATTTGTCCACAATAGAAGGGAGGAAGATGCCACTATTGGTGAATGGATCCCTCCTCAAACATTATTTCCAAAGTGGTTGTTGGCCCTTGACCAAGTTTTGGGAGCATTTGGTCATATTTGACCGTTTTTGGGACTTTGACAGCTTGTCGAAGATGGAGCGCCAGACGAAGTGGAGATTGCAGAATCTCGACCCACATTTGGGTCCCTTTTCGGGTTTTGGGAATATGTAATGGGAAAGGGATGTCGGCCCGTGGGTTTACCCACGCTTAGGCCCATTTTGTATGTATAAATAGAAGGATAAGAAAATGTAAGAATAATAGAGAAATGGATATTGTATCTATGTGATATAGGCTACGTGCCAAGTGGGATCTGTGTGATCGAGGTGTTGTGCATTCTATAGGCTTGCAAAGCTTAGTGCAAATCCCGGTGTGGAGATATAGAAGGATTTGTGTTGTAAGGCAAGGACGAAGGATCTAATGAGCTGTGTAGATCCTCTGTCCTATGCATAGTAGGTTTTGGTGGCTCCGTGCTTGTAATCGATTGAAGATGCTAATAAAGAAGAAGAGTTGGTGGACGTAGCCCCAGAGTGGGGGTGAACCACGTAGATCTGTGTGTTATGCTTTGTGCTTTGACTTGATGTGTTTATCCCTGCTTTTGCAAAGTGCTTTGATATATTTAGAAGGATATACTTATGCTTTGTGCTTCATTAGATGTGTATGAATAGTAGATCTGATATGTATTAAGATGCTTAGTGCTGATCTACTGGATCTGATCTGTTTTACTGTTACTAAGTACTAAGATACCTTAGATCTAAGTGAATGCTGCGATGCTCTGTGCTATCTGCAAAGTATAATAAGGGTTGAATATTGATGAATGATCAATGCTAAGTGCTCTGTAAGCGATATAATCACAGACTTGTGTCTCAGCTAAGTTTGCAGACACCTGAGTCTCACAACCACCCCTGCTTCTACTTCGGGGGAGACTTCATTTGCTTTGCAGGTGTTGCCAAAAGGGTTGATAGTTAGGGTTTTGTTGGTGCACTGTTGTAGCGTTGAACCCCCGGTCTGCGCTTGTGCCAACAAGATCACTTCGATCGCACCTGTGCAGGGAGGTGATGGTGGAGAGCCAGGTAATACAAAGGTCGAGCAAAATAAAGGCAAAGTTACACCGCCTAGAGAGGAGGAGGATCCCTCCAAGAAAATGAAGGTTAACCCACCAAAGCCTTTGTCTAGGAAGAGAGCTAAGGAAACCAAAGCCAAGCTTGAGATTGTTCTCACTCCGGATGATTTCGACTTCATAATCGCTGCCCTGAATGATACTTCACTAGAGATAGTAGAAAAGAAGGAAGCAAAGCAGGAGGAAGCGTTCAGTCGCATCAGGGACAATCTTCAAGGAGTACAACAAGCAATACAGTCTAGCCACGTAGTTTCCACTATTCCCCTGCCATCAAGAACACTAGAATTAGATGAGGAGCCAGCCCAACTACATCAGATTGTTGATATAGTCGAATCTCGGCTGCGACGAGCTCATGAAGAGATAGCACAAGCCACCCAGGCTTTAGCGCAAGTTCAGAAAGACCTCGAGGACCATAGAAGTACTGCAGAAAAGGAAAAGCTCGCTCTACAAGCAAAATGGGATGAAGAGAACGCAATGCTACAAAAAAACAAGGAACAGTTGCTCGCATAGCAACTCAAAGTACGGGAAAGGGTTCACAACGCACTTCGCTTTGTGACAACCATATAAGTGAAAACTGAGGAACGAGTCCCACAGTGGGTGGCGCAACTCAAAGAAGTAATCCAACAACTTCAACAATGCATCACAGATCTAAAACTTCGTACTGTGCCCGAAACTCCTCAAGAAATTAGAGACCTAAGAGAGGCAACTGCTCGTAGCGCAGTTGGCAGAATGAAATACCTTGCCTTGGAGTGCAAGCAGCCGAGCTCCAGGAGTGCTCAGACATATGAAAACCTTACAGAAAATCTAGACTTATAGGCACTGGAGTCGCAGCTCCAGGAAGCAAAGCAACACACAGATACGCTACAGGCGCAGTTGNCCAACAAATGAGGTTTTGAAGGATGAAAGGAAACGAGCAAAAAGGAAAGTTGAAGAATTTTTTAGGCAACATATTAAACAAGTCCTGATAGAGCCACATAGAGAGAAAAAAATTGGTGTCATCAAAAGTGAGGAGAAAAAACTTTCCCCAAACAAGACCAAAAAATAAGTTTTGGAGAATCACGCCAACATAACCCATCAGGTTCTGGAGGAGGGCATTGACAACACCACCATTTTGGAAAACTCCCTTTTCCTTGATGAGGAAAAGAAGGAAGGATCTTGGGGCTTAGATTTTGATGGTGCACACTCAAGCGGAGGCTCAGGTGTAGGAATAGTCTTGAGATCACTAGACAATGAGACTACCCTTTTCTCGTACAGGCTTGAGTTAATTGCACAAACAACATCGCCAAGTACGAAGCCTTTATCGTGGGCATGGATCTTTCCATTGATATGAACATTAAGTCCTTACACGTAAGAGGAGACTCTGACTTGATCATTTCACAGGTTAACAAGAAGTTCCCTGCTAAAAACCCAAGGTTGAAACACTACATAGATGTCGTATGGGATACCATGAAGAAGTTTGATAACTTTTCGATGGAAGCCATCCCTATGGAAGATAATCATTTGGCAGACAACCTTGTCGTATTCGCTTCTACCTTACAACTTTTCAAAGAAATCGGTCTCTATAAAGTGGAAGTAAATTACAGGCCCTCACTACCTGATAACTTGGAAAATTGGCAGGTTTTTGATGATGAAAACCAGATTCTGTGTTTTCTCCAAAATGAAGGTGAATTCTTGGAAGCCCAGATAAACCTATTGGTGGAAAAGGAAAATATTGAGATTGTTGATTTAGCCGACGAACCCTTACCTAAAGGTGTCGTCCCCTTAGTGAGACTTTTTGATCGAAATGACATGTATAAGGAGAGGCCGCCAAGCAAAATCTATGACGAGATCATTGAATTCAATATTGACATCGAGGAATCCCTAAAGATCTAGTTTGGAAAAGGAACAAAGTCTGATGCAAGAGAGAAGTTGATTTCCCTCATAAGATAATTTAAGGATGTTTTTGCTTGGTCTTATGAAGATCTGAAAGCTTACTGAGAGGACGCCATACAACACGCTATTCCCTTTATAGAAGGCACAAAACCCTTCGGACAAAAGCTCAGGTAGATGAACCCAAAAGTTTCCCCATAGGTCCAAAGGGAGTTGCAAAAGATGGTTGAGGCATGAATAATTGAGCCTATCATATATTAATCTTGAGTGTCTATTCCAGTCATCGTCAGGAAAAAGACTGGTGAGATTAAGATATGCGTTGATTTCAAAAATATGAACTAGGCTTCGCTTAAAGACAACTATCCTCTACCAAACATGGAGTATCTTTTTCAAAGGGTCATTGAAGTGGAAATGATGTCCATGCTTGATGGTTTCTCAGGATATAATCAAGTATTGGTAAAGGAGGATGACCAACTAAAAACTGCTTTCACCACCCCTTGGGGAACTTATAAGTATTTGAGAATTTTCTTTGGACTAACCAACACAGGGGCCACTTTCCAGCGTGCCATGGATTATGCTTTTAGGGATTTGATCGAGAATCTTATAGAGATTTATCAGGATGACCTAACCACCATCTCCAAGAAAAGGTGTCATCACATCCATCACTTAAGAATGATTTTCCAAAGGTGCAAGGAGTATGGAATTTCTCTCAACCCAAAGAAATCAATTTTTGGTGTGGACAAAGGCAAGTTACTAGATCACATTATTTCTAAAGATAAAATCACAATAGACCTTACCAGGGTTGAAGCTATAAAAAATATCTCTCTCCCTAAAGACAAAAAAGCCTTGCAATCCTTCTTTGGCCAAATTAACTTCGTAAGGAGGTTCATTCCAAAATTTGTCGAGATTGTTAAACCCCTTAATAGATTGTTAAAGAAGGATGCCCATTTCGAATGGGACAACGAAGGCAAGTTATCCTTCCAACGTATCAAGGAAGCATAACTGTTGCACCGGTCCTGGTCATTCCAAATTTTGCTAAGGACTTCATCATATTCTCTTTTGCTTCAAAGGACACCATTGTAGGAGTTTTGTTGCAAAAGAATGATCAAGGGGATGAACAACCGATTGCTTTCATGAGCAATAATCTTAGGGACTTAGAGCTAAATTACACCATTACGGAAAAACAAGCCTATGCTCTGGTCAAATCTCTCAAGCATTTTCGAACTTATGTGGGATACAACAAGATCAAAGCCTTCGTCCCTTACCCCGCTGTAAAAGACGTTTTATCACAACAAGATTACCTTGGATCAAAGGGAAAATGGGTTTCAAAGATACATGAATACGATTTGGAGATCAAAACATCCAAGATAATCAAAGGGAAAGGGTTGGCTAAGATGTTGACATAAAGCAATCAAGAAGCCATCGAGATAGGACAAAAGAAACAAATCAATATTGTCATAAGCGAAATTGAGAACAACAAGTGGTATTTGGATGTCATTTATTACTTGAAGAACCTCACTTGCCCCAATCATTTGGTAGATCAAAAGAGGAGAGCCCTAAGGCTCAAATCTATGAAGTATTGCATAATAGAAGACGATCTTGGGTGGAGGAACTCTGATGGGGTGATCCTCAGGTGTGTAAATAAGGAAGAAGCTATCAAGTTAATGCCTGACCTTCATTCAAGGTATTATGGAGGCCATTTTGCAACTCGCACTACTGCCCATAATATTTTGAGGGAATGATATTATTGGCCCACTATTTTCTCCGACACGCATAGTTACATCAGATCCTGTCAATTGTGTCAATTCTTTGTCGACAAACAACACCTCCTTTCCCTTCCCCTTAAACCAGTCATCATAGAAGCACCCTTTCAACAATGGAGATTGGATTTCATTGGTGAGTTCAAGGACAACTATAGTAATGGTTATCGATGGGTTTTGATCGCCATTGACTATTTCTCCAGATGGGTGGAAGCTATCCCAACAAAGAAAGAAACATAAGAGGTAGTGTTGAGGTGCCTTGAGGAAAAGATGATCACTAGATTGGGTGTTCCTCCCAAAATAACCACAGATAACGCCAAAGATTTTAGCTCGATGGCGCTCAATGAGTTCTGTTTTAAGTATGGGATCGTTTTATCACATTCTTCAAATTATTATCCTCAAGGAAACAAATTAGCAGAATCCAACAACAAACATCAGGAATATTGTAAAGAAAATTGTGGGTGAAAACAAGAAAAATTGGGATAGCAAGATTAAGTATGCCTTGTGGGCAGACTGCACAACTACTAAGAACTCCATCAGGAAAACCCCTTTCGAGTTGGTCTACGGGTTAGAAGAATACTTACCTATAAACCTCCAGATTCCAACACTGCAAATAGCCCAACAATTTGCCACAGATAAAGAAGCATTGCAAGGGCGAATTGAACAACTCATGGAATTAGACGAAACTCGAAGAATGACATTTGATCAAATGAAAAAGAATAAAGAAAAGGTGAATGGGACTTTTGATCGTAGGGAAAGGAAACGAGGTTTCAAGAAAGGGGACCGGAACTTAATGTGGGACAAGAGGAGAGAAAAACCTGGAATGCATCAAACGTTTGATAGTCTTTGGTTGGGGCCCTATAAAATAGAGGAAATAGCTTTGCCAGACTCTTTTTATTTGTCCACAATAGAAGGGAGGAAGATGCCACTATTGGTGAATGGATCCCTCCTCAAACATTATTTCCAAAGTGGTTGTTGGCCCTTGACCAAGTTTTGGGAGCATTTGGTCATATTTGACCGTTTTTGGGACTTTGACAGCTTGTCGAAGATGGAGCGCCAGACGAAGTGGAGATTGCAGAATCTCGACCCACATTTGGGTCCCTTTTCGGGTTTTGGGAATATGTAATGGGAAAGGGATGTCGGCCCGTGGGTTTACCCACGCTTAGGCCCATTTTGTATGTATAAATAGAAGGATAAGAAAATGTAAGAATAATAGAGAAATGGATATTGTATCTATGTGATATAGGCTACGTGCCAAGTGGGATCTGTGTGATCGAGGTGTTGTGCATTCTATAGGCTTGCAAAGCTTAGTGCAAATCCCGGTGTGGAGATATAGAAGGATTTGTGTTGTAAGGCAAGGACGAAGGATCTAATGAGCTGTGTAGATCCTCTGTCCTATGCATAGTAGGTTTTGGTGGCTCCGTGCTTGTAATCGATTGAAGATGCTAATAAAGAAGAAGAGTTGGTGGACGTAGCCCCAGAGTGGGGGTGAACCACGTAGATCTGTGTGTTATGCTTTGTGCTTTGACTTGATGTGTTTATCCCTGCTTTTGCAAAGTGCTTTGATATATTTAGAAGGATATACTTATGCTTTGTGCTTCATTAGATGTGTATGAATAGTAGATCTGATATGTATTAAGATGCTTAGTGCTGATCTACTGGATCTGATCTGTTTTACTGTTACTAAGTACTAAGATACCTTAGATCTAAGTGAATGCTGCGATGCTCTGTGCTATCTGCAAAGTATAATAAGGGTTGAATATTGATGAATGATCAATGCTAAGTGCTCTGTAAGCGATATAATCACAGACTTGTGTCTCAGCTAAGTTTGCAGACACCTGAGTCTCACAACCACCCCTGCTTCTACTTCGGGGGAGACTTCATTTGCTTTGCAGGTGTTGCCAAAAGGGTTGATAGTTAGGGTTTTGTTGGTGCACTGTTGTAGCGTTGAACCCCCGGTCTGCGCTTGTGCCAACAAGATCACTTCGATCGCACCTGTGCAGGGAGGTGATGGTGGAGAGCCAGGTAATACAAAGGTCGAGAAAAATAAAGGCAAAGTTACACCGCCTAGAGAGGAGGAGGATCCCTCCAAGAAAATGAAGGTTAACCCACCAAAGCCTTTGTCTAGGAAGAGAGCTAAGGCAACCAAAGCCAAGCTTGAGATTGTTCTCACTCCGGATGATTTCGACTTCATAATCGCTGCCCTGAATGATACTTCACTAGAGATAGCAGAAAAGAAGGAAGCAAAGCAGGAGGAAGTGTTCAGTCGCATCAGGGACAATCTTCAAGGAGTACAACAAGCAATACAGTCTAGCCACGTAGTTTCCACTATTCCCCTGCCATCAAGAACACTAGAATTAGATGAGGAGCCAACCCAACTACATCAGATTGTTGATACAGTCGAATCTCGGCTGCGACGAGCTCATGAAGAGATAGCACAAGCCACCCAGGCTTTAGCGCAAGTTCAGAAAGACCTCGACGACCATATAAGTACTGCAGAAAAGGAAAAGCTCGCTCTACAAGCAAAATGGGATGAAGAGAACGCAGTGCTACAAAAAAGCAAGGAACAGTTGCTCGCATAGCAACTCAAAGTACGGGAAAGGGTTCACAGCGCACTTCGCTCTGTGACAGCCATATAAGTGAAAACTGAGGAACGAGTCCCACAGTGGGTGGCGCAACTCAAAGAAGTAATCCAACAGCTTCAGCAATGCATCGCAGATCTAAAACTTCGTACCGTGCCCGAAACTCCTCAAGAAATTAGAGACCTAAGAGAGGCAACTGCTCGTAGCGCAGTTGGCAGAATGAAAGACCTTGCCTTGGAGTGCAAGCAGTTGAGCTCCAGGAGTGCTCAGACATATGAAAACCTTACAGAAAATCTAGACTTATAGGCACTGGAGTCGCAGCTCCAGGAAGCAAAGCAACACACAGATACGCTACAGGCGCAGTTGAAGGCCTTAACACCAGTTGAAAGAATGAAGAGGTTTCCAGAGCAGCGCACGGCCCAACAATAGATCCACACGATCCAGACCAAAGTGATGGAAGTTTCTTAACGACTTCAACCAGTGCAAGAGAAGACATGCCAACTTTCACCGAAGTTGAAAGTCAAGGAGCAGAGCTTGAACATGTCGTCATCACAACAGAACAATGCCTAGAAGGGCCAATCAATGATGCACTCATCCAAGAGTTCACTGAGCAAGAGGACGTAGCATTGCAGCAGGTAGAAGCAGCTCGAGCCAAGCTCGAGGCATTCGAGGCAGAATTGCTCAGACCAGAGTGACCCGGGATGAGTCGCAGGTGAGTGTTGGGGGCCTGTTGGCCCTTGACCAATTTTTGGGAGCACTTGGTCATATTTGACCGTTTTTGGGACTTCGACAACCCGTCGAAGATGGAGCGCCAGACGAAGTGGAGATTGCAGAATCTCGACCCACGTTTGGGTCCCTTTTTGGGTTTTGGGAATATGTAATGCGAAAGGGATGTCGGCTTGTGGGTTTACCCATGCTTAGGCCCATTTTGTATGTATAAATAGAAGGATAGGAAAATATAAGAATAATAGAGAAAGGAATATTGTTTCTATGTGATATAGGCTACGTGCCAAGTGGGATCTGTGTGATCGAGGTGTTGTGCATTTTATAGGCTTGCAGAGCTTAGTGCAAGTCCCTGTGTGGAGATATAGAAGGATTTTTGTTGTAAGGCAAGGAAGAAGGATCTAACGAGCTGCACATATCTTCTGTACTATGCGCAATAGGTTTTGGTGGCTATGTGCTTGTAACCAATTGAAGACACTAATAAAGAAGAAGAGTTGGTGGATGTAGCCCCAGAGTGGGGGTGAACCACATAGATTTGTGTGTTATGCTTTGTGCTTTGACTTGATGTGTTTATCCCTGCTTTTGCAAAGTGCCTTGATATATTTAGAAGGAGATACTTATGCTTTGTGCTTCATTAGATGTGTATGAATAGTAGATTTGATATGTATGAAGATTCTTAGTGTTGATTTACTGGATCTGATCTGTTTTACTGTTGCTAAGTACTAAGATACCTTAGATCTAAGTGAATGCTGCGATGCTCTGTGCTATTTGCGAAGTATAATAAGGGTTAAATATTGATGAATGATCAATGCCAAGTGCTCTGTAAGTGATATAATCATAAACATGTGTCCTAGCTAAGTTTGTAGACACTTGAGTCTCGCAACCACCCCTGCAATATCGTCTCAACATATTTAAGCTGATTCAACTAGAGTTTTCTGTTTGCACGATCTCTTTTAATATCCATTCCCAGAATCAAGTTAGCAACATCGAGATCCTTCATGTCAAATTTGAGGATAGCTGCGATTTCACCTCCTTGATAACATCCATGTTATTTCCTACCAACAACATGTTATCAACATACAACACTACATAAATGAAGTGATTACCAACCTGCTTGGAATATACACAGTGATCAACCCTGCTTCATACAAATCCCATTCCAAGGATGTATGTGTCAAACTTTTGGTACCGCATCCTAGGTGATTGCTTCAAACCATATAGTGACTTCTTTAGCTTACAGACCAGCTCTTTCTTTCCCTTCACTACAAAGCCTTCTGGATGCTTCATGTAGATTTCTTCTTCCAGATCCCCATGTAGGAATGCTGTCTTCACATCCATCTGTTCCACTTCAAGNGAGCTCCAGGAGTGCTCAGACATATGAAAACCTTACAGAAAATCTAGACTTATAGGCACTGGAGTCGCAGCTCCAGGAAGCAAAGCAACACACAGATACGCTACAGGCGCAGTTGAAGGCCTTAACACCAGTTGAAAGAATGAAGAGGTTTCCAGAGCAGCGCACGGCCCAACAATAGATCCACACGATCCAGACCAAAGTGATGGAAGTTTCTTAACGACTTCAACCAGTGCAAGAGAAGACATGCCAACTTTCACCGAAGTTGAAAGTCAAGGAGCAGAGCTTGAACATGTCGTCATCACAACAGAACAATGCCTAGAAGGGCCAATCAATGATGCACTCATCCAAGAGTTCACTGAGCAAGAGGACGTAGCATTGCAGCAGGTAGAAGCAGCTCGAGCCAAGCTCGAGGCATTCGAGGCAGAATTGCTCAGACCAGAGTGACCCGGGATGAGTCGCAGGTGAGTGTTGGGGGCCTGTTGGCCCTTGACCAATTTTTGGGAGCACTTGGTCATATTTGACCGTTTTTGGGACTTCGACAACCCGTCGAAGATGGAGCGCCAGACGAAGTGGAGATTGCAGAATCTCGACCCACGTTTGGGTCCCTTTTTGGGTTTTGGGAATATGTAATGCGAAAGGGATGTCGGCTTGTGGGTTTACCCATGCTTAGGCCCATTTTGTATGTATAAATAGAAGGATAGGAAAATATAAGAATAATAGAGAAAGGAATATTGTTTCTATGTGATATAGGCTACGTGCCAAGTGGGATCTGTGTGATCGAGGTGTTGTGCATTTTATAGGCTTGCAGAGCTTAGTGCAAGTCCCTGTGTGGAGATATAGAAGGATTTTTGTTGTAAGGCAAGGAAGAAGGATCTAACGAGCTGCACATATCTTCTGTACTATGCGCAATAGGTTTTGGTGGCTATGTGCTTGTAACCAATTGAAGACACTAATAAAGAAGAAGAGTTGGTGGATGTAGCCCCAGAGTGGGGGTGAACCACATAGATTTGTGTGTTATGCTTTGTGCTTTGACTTGATGTGTTTATCCCTGCTTTTGCAAAGTGCCTTGACATATTTAGAAGGAGATACTTATGCTTTGTGCTTCATTAGATGTGTATGAATAGTAGATCTGATATGTATGAAGATTCTTAGTGTTGATTTACTGGATCTGATCTGTTTTACTGTTGCTAAGTACTAAGATACCTTATATCTAAGTGAATGCTGCGATGCTCTGTGCTATTTGCGAAGTATAATAAGGGTTAAATATTGATGAATGATCAATGCCAAGTGCTTTGTAAGTGATATAATCATAAACATGTGTCCTAGCTAAGTTTGTAGACACCTGAGTCTCGCAACCACCCCTGCAATATCGTCTCAACATATTTAAGCTGATTCAACTAGAGTTTCCTGTTTGCACGATCTCTTTTAATATCCATTCCCAAAATCAAGTTAGCAACACCGAGATCCTTCATGTCAAATTTGAGGATAGCTGCGATTTCACCTCCTTGATAACATCCATGTTATTTCCTACCAACAACATGTTATCAACATACAACACTACATAAATGAAGTGATTACCAACCTGCTTGGAATATACACAGTGATCAACCATGCTTCATACAAATCCCATTCCAAGGATGTATGTGTCAAACTTTTGGTACCGCATCCTAGGTGATTGCTTCAAACCATATAGTGACTTCTTTAGCTTATAGACCAGCTCTTTCTTTCCCTTCACTACAAAGCCTTCTGGATGCTTCATGTAGATTTCTTCTTCCAGATCCCCATGTAGGAATGCTGTCTTCACATCCATCTGTTCCACTTCAAGATCAAAAGTAACAGTAATAGATAAAATAAATCTAATAGAAGTTAACTTAGCAACATGAGAAAAAATTTCACCAAAGTCAATTCCCTCAACTTGGGAATAACCTTTTGCTACTAACCGAGATTTGTATTTCTCCACTTTACCTTGTGCATTAAACTTCTTCTTAAACAACCA
>JZKD02S1673488.1:900404-917647 GCA_000966675.3 Picea glauca | reverse complement strand
TGAAGTTTCAGGAAGCTCCAGGGAGCTTGAAGCCCTCATTGATTGAGGTCATGTTTTGGTGAGTCCAAGTTTGTTTTCTGTGACTGAATAGTCATTTTTGGCTAATTGTTATTCTTTGAACACATTGGGACAGGTTTCAGAGGCTTTTGAGGACTTTTACAGGTGTTTTTTCCATAGAGAATCTCATGGAAGCTTAAGGCCACATGTAGAAGAGGTCATGCCCGGATGAGCCATGATCCGTTTTCAGAGTTTTATTAGTCATTTTTGGGGTCTTTATGTATTCTGATCCCAATGGTACAGTCATAATTTCCATTGGAGTTGAGCAGTAGCTTGTAAAATAATTTTTGACAAATTAATCCCAGAGAGCCAAGTCCATTGATGGAGGCTCAAGGAGATGTAGCCCAGAGAGGGGTGAACTCCTTTATCATGTTGTTATTGTTCTGAGTTTGATGGTTTATTTGCTGCAAGTTATGTTGCTGTGTTTTTATTTAAAGAACATAATTAACCATTTAAAGAACATTTCCTCACACATGAACATTTCAAAGAAGAAGCATAAACTTAGCACATAATTCATCTTGCATATTTTAACACATGAAGCAAGGTCCTGTAAAGTTTATTTTAATGAATTAGAGGGTGCTTGCATAGCATAACAAGTCAACCTTCTATTTTCAGATCACTGTCCAAAACCTGTTAGGAACACACCTGTTCTGCAACATACATCTGGACATCTCTGTGATAGTGTGGTTTCACCTTTCAACCACCCCATTCTGTTGTGGAGTATAGGGTATGGTGTATTGTCTCTTGATCCCATGTTTGGCACAAAAATTATTGAATTCTTTGGAGCAGAATTCTTCACCATTATCATATCTAAGAGAGGTAATATGACAACCTGACTCATTCTCAACTAATGATTTAAAGTTTTGAAATTCTTTAAACACGTCAGACTTCAACTTCAAAAAATACACCCACATTTTCCTACTGAAATCATCAACAAACAGAAGGAAATACCTGGCACCGATGATTGATGTCGTGTTCATTGTTCCACATACATCTGCATGAACTAGCTGAAGGACCCTCTGCACTCTCCAAGGTTGTCCTTCATCAAATGGTGCTCGATGTTACTTCCCTGCCTAGCAATCTCCACAAACTCCCTGAATCTTCTGCTGAATGTCTGGAAGTCCATCTACCAGTTTCTCTCGTTCCAACTGAGAGAGGTAGTTAAAATTGAGGTGCCCATACCTCTGATGCCATAATGTGCAGATTTCTGATGCACTCTTCGCTGTCATTGCATGCTCTCTGCCCTACCCAATATCTACCAATCTGAATAGACCATGGTCCTCCACACCAAGAGAAACAATCTTCTTGGTATTCTTGTCAACAATATAACACTTGTGATTGTTAAAGTTGACATCCAAGTGAGGAGAGTGCCTCATAATTTGACTAACTGAGAGCAGATTAAGCTCCATACCTGGCACATAGTGGACGTTGAGAAACATAAGCATCTTTCCTCCAAAGGAAAACTGAACATTCCCCTTGCTGACTATATTATACTCCTCGCCTCCATCGAAGATCACCGAGTCTTTGGATGGACTAGGTGTAAACTCTGTGAACCAATCTTTCTGATTGGTGAAATGCCTGGATACGCCTGAATCAACAAACCAAGTAGATGACTTGGATTGATCTTCTTGTGTACATGCCATAAAGGCATAGAAGGCTACCTCCTTCTCCTCCGTGTGCTATGTGACATGGGCCTTCTGTTGAGACACTCTGTGGTTGTGCTTTTGATCTACCAACCACTTTCTGCAGTGCTTCTTCATATGGCCAGTCTTGCCACAGTAATGACAAGTGATGGTCTTCAGGCTTTTGGTGGCATCCTCATCATTGCCTAGACCAGGTTTCCTTGTCCATTTGCCTTTGCCTTTAGCTTTGGCTGCAAAGGCCTTCTCTGAACCCTCTGTCTCACTGTTTCTCCCAAACTGCTTCTTCCACCTATCCTGCTGCAAGAGCTTATTGAATAGCTCTCCGAAATTCAGGTCAACGTCTGCATTTGTGATGTTCAGGGTCTCTATGAAGTGCTCGTATGACCCTGACAAGTTGTTCAGCGTGATCACCACCATGTCCTCTTTTTCCATCTTTATGGCCTCCAACTTCTCCTGGATGTCGTTGATCTTGAGTAAGTGCTCTCGGAGAGAGGCACCCTCACTCATCTTGATCGAGAACAACATACTCTTTAAAAAGAACACTCGACCCTTATCTGAAATCTCATGAGTCTCTTTCAACTGTTTCCACATCGCTGCAACAGTCTTCCCATTCTGAACCTCAAGTACCATCTCATCTGTCATGGACAATTTGATTAGCATCATGGCCTCTCTGTCTTGGCTATCAAACTTTTCCTGGTCTTTACCTGCAGCCGTGGGATGAGGACTTGTGCCCAGAACAACATCTGACAGGAACCGGTACGCAAAAATGGCTAACATGTGTTGCTTCCAGGTATTGTATTTCTTCCCAGAGAACTTTTGGTTGCCTTCCAACATGATGTTGGTCAATGTAGCCATATATGATCATAAAATACTGAACCTAGAAGATAAATAATGGAAAAATACATGCAATATGCCCTCAACCAGCTCCAAATCAACCAATTTCTCCTCAAATATGTTAACTCAAGAAATTAGCAGTAAAAAAAAACACCAGATCTTCGAAGCTGGGCACCAATCTAGGTAAGAACATACCAATCTGGCTTTTAAAACCAAAAAATCAAATGAACCCGACTTTGGATGATCCAAAACCCTTTCGGCTCCTTGAGTGTGCTACGCTGGCGATCCCTCAATCCATCACTGGCGGCAACAGTCCCTAGGTCTTCACGCGCTCCCAAAATCTGTCCCAGAATCCGTGGCGCTAACCTTGCTCTAATACCATGTAACGGAAATCGAGCACACACAAAAACCAAGATAACTTGAATAAGGTTATATGTCTTTATTCAATCAATGAAATAAGAGAGCAAATAGCTTTCTTATATAGGTTACAATCAAGTAGAGTCAAACCACTTTATGAATGTGGGATAAAGTGAAAATATAACCTAAAAGCAAATAAATTAACCTAAAGTCACTTTGACTTTAGTAATTCCTAAGTCTAATTTCTAATTGACCATTATAAACTAATATTTAATTTAACATCAAATTCCTTCAGGTTCGTTCAAAATTGTCTGGGTTCATTCAAACTCCTCCAAAATAAAAGGAGTTCATTCAAACTCTTTAGGGTTCATTCAAACTCCTCCAGGTTCATTCAAAATGCTCCGAAAGAAAAGGAGAAGTTTGTTCAAACTCCTCTTGGTTCGTTCAAAATGCTTCGAAAGCAAAGGAGGAGTTTGTTCAAACTCCTTCAGGTTTTTCAAAATGCTCCAAAAGCAAAGGAGGAGTTCATTCAAACTCTTAAGGGTTTGTTCAAAATCATTCAAAATAAAAGGAGGAGTCTGTTCAAACTCCTTTGGGTTCGTTCAAAATGCTCAGAAGTAGGGACAAGACCCTACCAAACTGGTGTTCATATTTTGGCCTTAAATTTTGACCCGAACGCCCATTTTGTGCATTCCTTATACCGTTTGAAATGTCTTTTCGACATATATGACTTTCCAGTTATATGGTTTGAGAATTTTCTCATTAATGGTTTTCATTTTTCAATATGAATATATGGCACTGTGGCAACATCCTTAGAGAGCAGAACAACTCAATCATGTGCAGAGGAACCTAGAATCGAATTTAGGAAAGTTTATGTAAAATTTTAATTAGTCAATGATTCAATTTTATGGGTTCAACTTCTTGATTTTCATAGTTTATATTTAAATTAGTCTGAGGTCGCTCATCTATTACATGTTAAATGGTGTTGGGTACCAATACCAAACAGAGGTCGTACTCAACATGCGATCTACAACCAAGGAAGATAGAGAAATAGAAAAAAAAAATCACAGCAGCAGTGAGCAGTAAAAATCAAATGAATGAAGAGGAAGTCTAAAACCTATGACAATCAAAGATATGAATTCCCAATCCAATCATTACAATGGGGGAGGTGCACTATAGCCGAAATCTACATTGACCCACCAACGCTAAAAGACAAATCCAAAATGTAAATTCTACCTTTGTCCTCTTATCATTACAAAGGGGATAAGGACAAAATTTTGTAAATGAAAGGTCATGAGGGAATGTGGAAGGCCAAGAGTCACATTGTACTCTTATAAATACGGGGATTATGTTCGAGAAAAGGGATTTTTTTTCTCTTCAAGCATTGTATAGATTCAAGAACTATTTCAAGGAAGTATATTGTGTTAACTAAAATTGAGGAGCCTTCCTTTGAGTTTTCATGTACTATTACTGAAACTGTTAATGAGGAGAAGATGGTTTGGCCAAGCAATTTTCTAGAGAGTTTTGATTCTTGTGTTGGACATATTGTGGACTATTCCTTTGCATTTTCCCTGACACTCAGGTTGTGTAAGAATGTATTTCATATTATAGACTACTGTTATGTATGATGGATACATTCTTATTTATGTTATTTGGAGAATGTTTGTCTAAATTCGTGGGCGTAGAACCATAAATTATTGTTCAAATGCTAGATTATTTTGTATTTGTAGTTGTTTATTCATGTTTTTGTCTTTCCTTTGTGTGAACTATTTCTTGGGCCCTTGATGGGTGCATTTTTGGTTCTATGTCTACTTTCTAGTTTCCTTAGTTTAGTACGGACGTATACATCTTATATTAGCTTCATTTCATTATTTAGCTTAGGAAACCTTCATCAGTGGATTGGGACACAATCGGTAAAACCAAAACCAGAAAAGGTTGTCAGGCCAGAATGCGGATGGGTTCCCTATTCCAAAAAGTGAGAGGTTTAATTGTGACATTTTATTGGGGGTAAAACCTGTTGTTGACAAAGGGTGATTTTTCCCATGTCAACACATCCACAAGGTTTCTAACATAAATACTTGTTTCTAAAAAAATTAACCATTTTAATGCACAAATTATTCCTCATAACTAAAAAAACTCCTAGATTTTAACAAATATTGAAATAACTAACATTTAGTCGCACCAAAATTTTTATTCAAAATATTATATAATAATTTTATGTAGCTAATAACAAATAGTTTGATTAGATAACTTTTCTTCAAGGGATGCAAGGAAAATTCCATCCACCCAAATTCATTTCGCATTTTTTTGGTGCACACTACTCATTCTAGGTAAGGATGATGGAGTTGTAGTTTGGTATTCTTCACCACTCTATTACGAAATTGTCGTAAGAGTTTGTGCCCCTTCAATATATTGACGGTCAAAATTGTGAGGAAAATGGTCATGCTCATGGCTAGATTGAGGAATGTCTCTAGTTGTTCAACGAAAGGTTGCGCCATGGGAAATTTTTCACTTAAAGGCTATGCACTAGTTGCTTCTCTAATTCCATCCTCAGTATAACCAGTTCCAACCAAAAGTTTCATCATTTTCTCATCAAAAATGACTTTTCTTGATGAAATAGTCATTGGAGCCTAACTTGATATCGGAATTGGATTGGACTCTATTGAATTCATACAGTAGTGATGGAATAGAAACAACCTTGGCATATATTATGATAGAAATCAAAACGACCTCCACTAAAGTCCTATGTTTTTTCATACCTAGCTTTGCATTTTCTCTTCCTTCAATGAATACTTCACTAGGCAACCCTTTCATCAAAAAATTTCTTGATCAAATATGTATGTCTCCCATTTTCACATGGATGGGAAACAAGAAATAGATAAAAATGGCCTTTAAATCACACAAAAATCATAAAATTGTTTGTGGCAATTGATCCAGATTTAAGAGAGGAATGAACTGATTAACACAGACTGAATACAATAAACACAGAGATATGAAGAATAACACATATATCCAGTGAATAATATCTTATATTGAATAAATGAAATAGGTTGAAACTATAAAACTGCAAAACTGAAACACTTGCTCAAATGGTGGTGGTTATCTCTGAGAAGAGACGTGACTGCTACGTGCATTCGTCTGAGAAGAATGATTACAATGAGGTTCCATAGTCCTTTTTGATATTACTCATGAATTACAAAACCCTAGACATCCAAAAACTTAACCCTAGAAGGTGAAACGCCAAAAGCCATGTGGGCCCCTATGGGTAAGTTGGTACCTCAACTTATCGGGGTCGTAACTTTTGCATACGACCTCTATTTTAGGCACATGATAGCTCGTTGGAAAGGTCTTTCAGGGAACTACACATTACACCTTCAAAATATGACTATGGCGACCAAAAAAACACTATTTAGGGCTCCAAAACGACACTGGAAGTACAACAAGATGTGCTGACATGAAAACATACAAAATAAGCTAGTTGGATTAGGTGAGAGGCCACCAGTATCCACCTGGAAGATGTGTAGGGCTTCATACAACCCCAAAAGTGTAGAACCCACAATTACAAAGAAGTATAGAAGAACATGTTGAACTAAAAATGGACAAGAGGAGCCAAATGGAATAGGTGGGTGGCCACCAATATCCACCTGAATCATTTCTCCCCCCTTAGGAAGAAATGGTCTCCATTGCATTGAGTTTCCCCATCAAGTGAGGAAAATTATACTGGATTTGACCTCGGGTGAGCCACTTTCCTTGGTGTAGGATCTGCCCTGCCTTGACAACCCGATAAATATGAATCCTCTGCTAGTGAGTGCCCTTGAATTATGTGTCCACTATCTGATCAGTGGATGTTTGTTCCATGCATTCAGGGTTGAGCTCTCTTGGTTGTATTTGTTCTATGATATCTTAGGTTTCCAATAATGGTGGAAAATATGGCCGAAGGAGGTCCACATTGAACACTGGGTGCAGACTAAGGAAGGGTGGAGTGTTGATCTCAAAAGAATTGTTACCCACAACCTTGGTGATAGTGTAAGGACCATAGCGAAGTGGGCAGAGTTTCCAATGGGGCCTTGTGAGACGCTCCTTCTGCAAATGTAACCAAAATTTGTCTCCAACCTGAAATTGGTGCGGTACCCTATGTTGATCATGGCGTTGCTTGTACTTAGCATTGGATATTTGCAAAATCTCCTAGACCTGTTGGCGGATGTGTTGAATCTGCTCAATGAATCTGGTGGCTTTGTAGGTCTAAGACTAAACATGGGAAGAGTTTGTCTGTGTGGTGGCAAGAAGTAGTGAAACATAAATGAGACCCAAGGGTTGGAATCCCATCCCCACCTGAAATGGGTTATGGCAGGTGGAGCTATGAAGAGCCCTGTTGTAACTTTGTTGAACATAGGGAAGACTCTCATCCCATGTACGTGGATGATTAGATTTGTACATGCACAGGATGTGAACAATCATTCGATTGACAACCTTTGTTTGGTCGTCTGTTTGGGGGTGGAAAGAAGTGGATTTAGTGAGCTTGGTGTCCAATAGTGACCAAAGGCTCGACCAAAATGTGCTGAGGAACTTGTTGTCTCGATCGGAGATGATGGTCTGTGGTATTCAAAAATGGACCCACACTCGTTCAAAGAAGAGTTTGGCAGTATATGTCGCTATGATATTCTTCTTGCAGGATGTGAGGATGACCATCTTCGAAAACCGATCAACGACCACAAATACACAGTCATTTCCTTGCTTGGTGGATAGAAGGCCAGACATGTAATCCATTGAGATGGATTCTCAAGAATTCTTGAGAGTAGGAATAGGGGTGTATAAGCGTTTCTTCCTGATGGCTGGCTTGGAAATGGCACAGGCAGTGCAAGATCTGATATACTTGTTGACGTTGTGTCAAAGTTTTGGCCAATAAAAATGTTTCTGAAGAATGACCACAATTTTCTCCATGCCAAAACGTCTTGCCATCTGACTGTAGTGGGATTCCCAAATTAGTTTTGCACGCTCTCTTGTAGGAACACAGAGATGGCCCATATGGCATAATAGTTTGTCTTGAATATGAAAATCGGTGACAGTAGCGGTTGTACCCAAGAGCTGATAGGTGGTGGTGAGCTCTGGATATTACTGATAAACTTGGGGCCACTCAGATGCCTCATGTCCACAAGAATGGAGCACAGTGGTGAATGAAGCCACAGGAGGTCGACTGAGGAAGTCAACAACATGATTTGAGATCCATGTCTTATACTTGATGTTGAGATGGAACCGTTGCAGGTAGGTGGACCACTTATGATTGCGGCCATTTTTCAATTTCTCATGAGTCTGTATGAACTGCAAAGGCTTGTGATCAGTATGGATGATCGTCTCCTTTCCCAAAATGTAATGTTTCCATTGACAACATACGTTTACAATGGAATACATTTCCTTGTCATAGGTGGGGTATTTCCGGACAGTATCTGAGAGTGTCTCACTATGGTATGCCACCAGATAACTGTGTTGAGTAAGAACTGTGCCTACAACATTGTCAGATGCAGCAGTCTCAATCTTGAACGATTGGTGCAGATCGGGCAAGGAGAGTACTGGAGATGAGAACAAGCGATTCTTCAAATCATCAAATGCTCGTTTTTTATCCTTCCCCTACACAAAATTTTCCCTACCACCGTCCTTGGTCATCTGGTTGAGGGCCCATGCAATATGGGAGAATCCCAACATGAACCGTCGGTAGAAGTTGGCCAATCCCAAGAAGCTCTGAAGCTTGATTAGTGTGGTCAGGGCTGGCCAATCATGGATGACTTGGATCTTAGTTGGATCAACATATACCCCATTCTCATCAACAATGTAGCCCAAGTATTGGACCATGTTCATGCCAAAAGAGCATTTTTCCAAGTTGGCATATAGCTTGTGCTGTCGCAGAGTGCTCAAAACTTGTTGAATATGTCGCATGTGCTCCTCCCAAGTTCTTTTGAAGATGAGGATGTCATCCAAATATACTTCCAAAAAAGAGTTGGTGAAGGGTATGAATACATCATCCATCAACCTCATGAAAGTGGTTGGGGCATTTGTTAAGCCAAAGGGCATGACCATCCATTCGAAGAGACCTTCTTTAGATTTGAAGGTTATCTTCCATACATCAGTTGGTTCGATGGGAACCTGGTGGTATCCAGACTTTAGGTCAATATTGTTGAAGAAATTCCCCCCCTTGAGTTGGTCAAGAAGGTCATCAATCCTGGGAATTAGGCATCGGTTCCTGACTATGATTTTTTTTAAGGCTTTGTAATCAATGCTGAGTCGCCAAGTCACGTCCTTCTTCTGCACCAGTACAATCGGGCTTCCTCAAGGGGAGGAGATGGGTCTGATGTGCCCCTTTTGAAGAATCTCTTGGATCTGACACTTGATTTCATCATTTTCAATCAGTGAGTGACGATAGACTAGTCCATTAGGTAGAGGTGCACTAGGGTTCAAATCAATTGGATGCTTGACTTGGCAGTGCGTCGGTACCCTGATAGGTGAGGAGAATATGTCTTTGTATTCTCCCACGATCCCATACACTTGCTTCTACTTCAAAGAGAGGCTCTGTGTAGAGGCCACAGATGTGGCAGTGACCTTCTTCTTACTATGAGCACGGATCACAAAGAAGATGAACTTCCCGGTATGTGAAATGACCTTACTGCATTGCTTAGCAGAGATTAAAGAAATAGTGGTAGGCGGCGCTACCTCTGGTATCCTGTACAATTTTCTACCCAAAGTCATAATAAGACGACACAAGACGACACTTCCACAAATATGATTTTCATAAAATAACATCACAAACTTCAAGAGGAGAAATATCACACAAAACGTCATCCTTGAAAGGATTTATGTCATAGGGTAGACGACAATGTTCGTTGACACAAAGATATCTTCCTTAGCGAAGTCAGTCAATGGTGTAGGGATGCGAATGCGGTTTCATTGGCAGGTCCAGTCACTTGACGACCTCTGCTGAAATCAGGTTCTTCTGAATGTCACTATCAATAATGAAATGAAATGGAGCCCCCTTTACCCACATTTGTGAGTGAAAAAGGTGTTCCCCTTCCTCTGGTTCTTCTGTTTCACTTGGCCGGACTTTGGTGGTAGTGACAGTGGCACTCGTTTCAAGATCGATAATTTGTTTCCCTCCTTCAGGATTTGATTCAGAATCAGAATCGACCTCTGACTCGGGAGCCTTCATCTCAGCCATGAGTGATTGCTTGGAGTGACATTCTTCAATTTTTTGCTAAGGGAGTTTATGGTACTCACACCATTTTCCCGTGTCCTTCTTCATCTTCTCAGTGCCCTTCTTGTGTTGTGGCTTGGATTGGTTGTCCTAAGAGTGGCCATCTCGGATCAGTCCCTTGTTGTGTGGGTTGGGGCTGCCTTTTCCCTACTTCAGCTGTGAGGAGTTTGCAGATCCAAACTCTTGCCTCTTCTGCTTAAATTTATGCTCGATCTTGACAGTGTATCTATAAGTCGTTCCCAATTAGGCAATGTCCAAAAACTCCATTTTTGTTTGAATGTATCTATGAAAAAATCCCGGTATTTGAGCACCATATGTCGCTCAGAGTCTTTGATACCTAATTTGGTGCTCAAGGTATGGAAAATATTGGTGAGATTTGGTACTGTCTGGTCCCTTTCTTGACGAAGGGTGGTCTATCCAGTGTATTGCTCCTCATAGCTTCCAACAGGTTAGTATTGTTCTTTAATGGTGTCCTGGTAGGAATCCCATGTAGGGGCCACCACAAATATTGCATATTCCTCTACAACCCTTTTCTCAAAGTAAGTATCCCACTAGTCATTAACATGGCGGATGGCCTTGAGGAATGCAAAAGTAATCTTTTCCCTATCGGAAAAATTATGGACCGAAAAATACCCTTCAAGTAAACTCAACCATTTATCTACAACATCTGCATCTATCAATCCTTCAAATAATGGAATATCAAAATTTACCTGTACCTTGAAGGGGGTTGCATGGTCGCTTGATGAATATTCTTCTCCTGTGAGAAGCCCTCAAAGGATCTGCACAAAGTTATCCATCATTTTGTTCCTTTGTCGCGTGAAGGCTTCCTCGAGCAACATTTTAATAGGATCTCCTGCTCCATCATATTTCTTTTCGTCCCCCATGGGTTGTTGTCAGTCTCGGCATGACCGATCTTGCAACGAATCGATTGGTTCAAGTCCTAACTTCTTGTACCCAGATCTTGTCAGGGACATGCACGAAGAAAAATAAATGAAGAGCATACTACTCTGATACCACTGATCCAGATTTAGGAGTGAAACAAATTGATTAACATATTGAATACAATAAACATAGAGATATGAATAATAACACAAATATCCAATGAACAATATCTTCTATTGAATAAATGAAATAGGTCGAAACTGTAAAACTGCAGAACTGAAACGCTTGCTCAAATGGTGGTACCTCTCTCTGAGAAGAGATGTGGCTGCTATGCGCATTCATCTGATAAAAATGATTACAGTGAGGTTGTAGAAGCCTTTTTGATATTACTCATGAATTCCAAAACCATAGACATCCAAAAACCTAACCCTAGGAGGTGAAATGCCAAAAGTCATGTGGGCCCCTATGGGTAAGTTGGTACCTCACCTTCTCGGGGTCGTAAATTTTTCATACGACCTTTGTTTTAGGCATGTGATAGCCCATTGGAAAGGTATTTCAGAGAAATACACATTACATTGTCAAACTTTGACTCCGTCTATAGTTTGACTGTGGTGAGAAAAAAAAACATGATTTAGGTATCCAAAACAACCCTGGAAGTACAACAAGATGTGCTGACATGAAAACATACAAAATAAGTCAATTAGATTAGGTGAGAGGTCACCCGTATCCACTTGGAAGATGTGTAGGGATTCAGACAACCCTAGAAGTGTAGAACCCACAATTACAAAGAAGTACAAAAGAACGTGTTGGACTAAAAACATATAAGAGGAGCCAGCTGGAATAGGTGGGTGGCCACCAATATCCACCTGGATCAGTAATGGTTTTCTCAGTAGATATTTATTAACATGTAGAAATTATCAACTTTTTAGGGAAAGATTGAGTTTGTGTTTTTTGTTATTTTTCCTTTTATTTACTAGTAGTACATATGCACTATAGAACACGTACAAATTAACAACATGCATGTGTTCCATAATGCGTGCACATTCCTCTTACAATGGCTAGAACCTTACTCTAAAAAAAATTCACCTTAACACTTGAAACATTTAACCCAACTCATTTGTAACCCCATAAACCTTAATCACTCACCCCTAAAACCTATGAAATTTTATGACATGTGGTCTCTATGGGAAATTTTCAACCTCCAACTACAAATACATGTGCCAATAATAGAATTTGCAAACTAGGAATGGGTCTCTAGGTATTTAACATGGACGGGGGAGGAAAACAATGATCTTTGGCCTCTAGTTGGGAATATGGGAACCATTACTAGGTTTTTCACATTAATTAAGGATTCTAGGGCCTTTACCATAACCAACGAAAGAATGGCTCTCAAGGCCTTTACCATGGACAATGAAGGAATGTCTCCTAGGGAATTTACCATGACTAGGTTTTGCATACCATCACTAGGTTTTTTCACATTATGAATAACTCCCGATGCCTTTAAATGGACATGAACAAGTCACCCCACTATGGCACCATTAGTATGATTTACAAAATAAGAATGGGTCTTAAGGCCTCTACCATGGCTAGGGGAGGAAAACAAGCACCTTAGGCCCAAGATTAAGCTTCGCATGCTCAAGTGCCATGAACTTAGCCTTGAATAACCATACAAATCCTCTCTAGATGACTTACATCCTCCAAATGGGATATGGGTGCCATAATTAGGAGGTTTTTTGCACTGTATATGATCCATAAACAAGGGATTTATATCCCACTCACTTCACCAACATGGATCCTTTATGGAAATGAACATTATTCTCTACAATGCTTGCTCAAGATTGATTATAATGTTCGTTTATTAATGCAAAATCAATCCAACGAAAACTCTACTTACCTACTTTCTCCTCCTCTTGAGGTATGCAAGGATGGTCCTTCTTCTTGGGATGGTAATTCCAAGGGAAATGCCAATAGTGGGAAACAATTATATCCTTTTAGAACTAAAATGGGACAACCTCTACTTTGCAAATATGTCAATCAACAAACACACCATTGCTCAAGTAAAATTAAATTGATTAAATTAATTCGATTGACTCATTTGCAAGTTAATAATATCCAATTGTAATTAGTTCTTTTAATATGAACAATGTTAATTCTTAACATTGTTTTTCTTTTCATCCTTCTATATCTCCTTGACATTACAGTTATTAATTACACGGTCTTTGAACTATTTCCCCACAAAAACAATGATGCTACTAGCCTACTATGTTAACCAAATAACCAAAACCAATGATGTGTCTAGTGCTCAACCAACACTAAAATGTTCATTCACCTAGATACAACAAATTAACTAGGCATTGTCATGAATCCTAACACCTTCCTTTATATATTCCCTTATTAAATTAACATTTTGATTGTGTATGGTTAAGAACCCCTCACATGGACCAAATTCCAATTGAATCTCAATTGGGACAAAGTTATGACAAGAGTTTAATTGCAAAATAATTGTATGGATTAATTGCAATAACGATTTAAAAAAAACACTACATTACTATGAGATTAACCATTCCAAACAGAAAAAATGTAAATGTATGTCGATCTCATACCACATCGAAGCAAGGATTTAGTTGTTGTTAATAACTCTATGCAACAAAATGAATGTTATTTTAAAGTCGATTTAGAGGAGACCACTCCTCCCCGACAATAATAAACCCAGGAAAGAGCACGTACAAACTTGTTTGATGTGGTTGTAGGATGAAGGAGGTAGAGCTAGTCCCGGGCTCTCCTGACCAAATGCTTTTTGAAGGTATGAATAGAGCGTATGATCTAGCCAATGTCTTATGTCCTAAAAAGGAAGGCTAAAAGCGTAGTCTAAATGTTAGTCAAACGCTTTTGCCTTTACTATTAATAATAACTTGCAGATGTACCCCTTTAAGGAAATGGAACCCTTATGTCCTAAAAAGGAAGGCTAAAAGCGTAGTCTAAATGTTCTGTTTTTTTTTAAGATTTTTTTTTTTTAATTTTGTTTGAAATCTGGTGAAAAAAAATTAGAATTACAAATTTATGTAGGTTAAATTTGTATAATCTAAAAAAAAATCAAAATATAAAACATTTCAACTACGCTCAAGATTAAATGCTAATTTCTAAATGTTGGAATTAAAAATTAATGAAAAATACGCAACAACTCTTTCACCACAACCCTCGATCTCATTCACCCAATTAGATGAATGATTTGTAACTTCTAGCTCTTTCAATTAACCACACATTCGATAGGGATTGATTTCGGTTGTGAATAATTAATCACATCAATCAATTGGTGGTGGAGTTGAATTGTGAACTAACGTATAGATAGAGTATATTGTTATTCCATATGTAAATTATATGGAGTTGAGCAATGAATTATTTACCACATTGAATAGAACCATTTAATGGAGTGAGCGAGGGAATGATTGGTCCATGGTAACTAGGTTGACTTATGGTATTTGAAATTCCATCCAATTAATCCACCCATGATCATTGGATAACCATTAACTCCAAAATAGTGAATGGATCATGTCACTTGGAATCAAAATTCATAAACAATTTATACAATAGTGAATCGATCATGTCACTTGGAATCAAAATTCATGAACAACTGTATGTATAGTAAACACAACAATTAAATTGTAATGAACACATAGATTTTACCTTAAAAACCCATAAAGGAAAATTAGGTTCAAGTGGTTTCTCAACCTTCATTTTAACAATCTCAAGTTATAATGTAGTTTATGGTTTTATGGTTATTCAACAATTTGCACAACTAGGTTTATCTTTTGCATTCTCACTTCTTGGTTAGCAAAAATCCCTTTGTGAGTGCAATTACAAGAAAATATAGGAAGAGATAAGGGTGTAATGAGAAACCCAAAAGACCTAACCTTTCATTTCCCATTCACAACTCTCGTCTCTCGTTTTTTTTTATCTCTTTTCTCTCATTTAAATTTTCGTATTACTTGCATTGTCTTTTATTATTTCAACTCTCATTAATTGTCAAATTACCTTTGTGTATTGATCTTTACAAACCATTCATCTTTGTTTGGATCAATGTATGAGAGTCATGGCTTGTACCATGGTTGGGGGAGGTCAAAAGGGGCCTTAGTCCCTAAATGAAACTTCATGAGCTCAAGGGACATGAACTAGACCTTGAAGAACCACACAAATCCCCTCTAATGTATCTTTGGCCTATGTATGAGATATGAGCACAATTATGAGGTTTTTCACACCACATGTAAGTCAAGGAATGTACCAAGGTTGAGGCAAGAAAATAAGGACCTTAGGGCCTAAACAAAGTTTTATCATTCTTAAATGGACATGAACAAGACATTTGACTAGGAATATGGGCATCATTAGTATGTTTTTTACAATAAGAATGGGTCTCAGAGCCTCTACCATAGTTGAGGGAGGAAAATAAAGATCTCAGGCCATAAAAAAAAACCTTCTCGAGCTCAGTGGCCATGAATAACGCTCCAAACACCACATAGATTCCCTTTAAGAACTTCTCATGAAATTGCCCCAAATATCTCATAGATTCCCTTTAAGGTATCTCTAACCTTTGAGTGGCATATGAGCACCATTTAAAAGTTTTGTGTGCCACAATTAGGCCTCGGGCCTCCTATTTCAATCTTCTCAAGATCAAGCTTCGTGTATTAGCCCTTAAGCAACCACATAAGAATTATTTAGGGGATCTTTGGCCTATGTAAGGGATCTTTAGGAGGGATCTTTAGGAGGTCCGTTCCAATTGGTACGTTTTTCACAATAATAATCCATAAGCTTCTCACAAGTTCACTCATCACGCCAATCCAAACTAAAGCTGTCTAACACAACATCAATTATTCATAAGCTCCTACCAAGTTCACTAATCATCAAGCCAATCCAAACTAAATCGTTCTACCACAACATCAACGGTAAGATTTAGAATGGACAGCCACTCTCCTTCCATCTCCGGATCAGAGATTTTTACACGCTTGAGAGATTTCAGTTTGATTTTATGCAGCTTCTTCAATCCGGAGCACTCCCTCATGTCCAGCACCTCTAAGTTTGATAGCTGATCAAAGTTAGAGGGAAGGTTCTTCAAATACCCACACAGTGAAATATCGAGATATTCTAGTTTCCCGAGATTGCAAATGGAAGGTGGCAACCTTGACAAGGTTGGACATGTGGACAATCTGAGCACACTAAGTGAGCTTAAACTTCCTAGGTCATCAGGCAAGTTTTGGATAAGATGACAATTAGTGACAGACAATATTTGGAGGGAAGTAACTTGGATAGCTTAGCTGGCAGTTCCCTCAAATCACTACAGTGATCAATATTAATTTCCTTAATGTTTGGAAAGTTCAGGGCTTCGACTTCCCTATCTAATAGACCGATATTTCCAAGGCCCTCACATAGGCATACATGCAATTTTTCCAACATTTCCCGGGACCTACAGCTATCGTAAAGAGTAGGCACAAGCAACTTATTAAGATGCACAGACCTAATCTGAACAGGCGAAGGAAAGCTGGGCAGCCCACTGAGTGTTGCACGCCGAGAAGTAATTGTATATTAGATTCTAATATATATGGTTACAAGGGTGGTGGTTATGAATTTTACAACAATTATCCATATGCTTTTTCATTTAAACCTAATTATTATATGACTTACATAAGTTAACATGTTAACATGTATGACTTATAGTTTTATCAAACATTTTTGCATTGTTACCGATGCAAAAGCTATGACAAAAAAAAATCAAATATGGTTTTTATGATATTAAACAAGAAGGCCAGAAAAAAATCAATAATGAGAGGAAAAATTGTGCTCCATTTTTTTACTCTAATTTTTACGCTGATAGGTGTCCTCCTATTGGAATCGATGGTTTAATCCATATTTTAATTAGAAATTCCAATCTAATGGCCAACAATTAAAGATGTCGGCATATTCTTCGTCTTACACTCCAATCAATGCATGAGATTTAATCTTCATAACTTCCTCGCACTTGATGATGATGATTAATGTCCACTAAGACCTAATTGGTCTATCGGACCTTAAGAGGGTAAGTGATTACTTGTGATTCTTTAGAATTTTGTTTTTGTGCTCCAAAAGTATTAAGAGAAGCTTTCCAAGATCACCATACTTTGTTGAGTTAAGAGGTTAGGAAGGTTGGTAGTGTGATCAATATTTTGAAAATGAGATCTAATATGGGTATAGGCTGGACAATC
>JZKD02S1673488.1:875801-900394 GCA_000966675.3 Picea glauca | reverse complement strand
TGTTATTCGTCCTAAGGCCATCTAGGTTCATTCATTTATCATCAACAACTGGACGTGCCCTTCAGGACGCACTAGGTGCTCCAAGGGTGCCACTCACCTTAATTTTTTTCCCTTGTGTGACGTGCCCTTCAGGACGCACTATGTGCTCCAAGGGTGCCACTCGCCTCTTTCCATTTTTCTTGCGCGACCTGCCTTTCAGGACGCACCACGTGTTCCAAGGGTGCCACTCACCTCTTCACTGACTTGGTAGACATCAAAAACCCCTAGAGTCAATACTCCGCCAGGTGAACTTGTAGGAGACTAAGGGCCTCTAAGGAATAAGGCCCACGCCTTATTGTGTTCCCCCTTAGAATCATCGTGAGCGAATTTCGCAGTCCGCCCTCATGGCATCGTGGGTCCTCTCGAACTAGGTAAACGTTAACCTACAGTTTGAGCCACGACGGGAGTGTTAGTAGGCTGTGGCAGGGCTTCTGTCCACACCTCTCCCTCAACATCTCTGGTAGTCGTGCGTGACCCCTTTAATCCACATGTGAGTCTGGTCGGCAAGCTATCATCATCATACATCATCAACGAATCATGTCAGAATATATCCATATTATATAATCTAATCAGATGCACTAATATCACAGTAAAACAATCAAACCCCAATGGTACACTCCCCGAATTGATCCAGAGTCCAAGGGGTTCCATCGATACCTTTGCATCCTCGAGGTCCAAAATCCTGCACACTCAGTAAAACCGAGTCAATAGCACCTGTCTATGTCAATGCAGTAAAACAACATGTCATCAACGCATAACACCTCATAATCAAAATCAATTTTTTTAATAGCATAATAATTTGGATCACTTGCAAGCAAGTGTCCTCAAAGAATAAGTTCGCTCAGTGCACCAGAGCGGGATGTTACATAGAGTATATGGCAGGGAGTATGGCTAGCTGTGAATCCATTTGGATTTGCAAATTACTTACAAGTTTGTTTGATCATGAGTTGGAGCCTACAGTGATATACTGTGATAATCAAATATGTATCAAACTCTCAAAGAATCTAGTATTCCATGATAGGTCCAAGCATATTGAGATTAGATATCACTTCATTCAATATAGGATTCAGAAGGGAGCAGTAAAGCTTTAGTATATTTCCATGGATAAGCAGGTTGTAGATATTCTGACCAAACTCTAGGTGAAAGGGAAGTTTGTGTTCTTCAGGGATAAACTTGTAGTGGTGCATAATACTTTCCTCACTAAGAAGGAGTGTTGATGCATGGTAGCATCAGACAAGTATTTCTGCATAGGTCTATGTGTCTAGACTAGTGGAAATCATCCAAAGCCTTATATCCTTGAATTTACTTTAATTAAAGGAATTATTAAAGTAAAGTGCTTTTATTACCGAGTTGAGTTTTATTTAAGGAAATGTTTTAATTAACATTAGTGAATTAAATAATAGTCATTGATCTCAAGTGAGGAGAGAACTAATCTCAACCATCAATGACTTTGGACATTAAGGTTAAGTCATATCTCAATCTTATAAAAGAAAGGTTAGGGTGAAGGAAGAAGACAGATGATACACTTGATAGATTGATCGAGAGAGATTGATTTGACACAGAGAGTATTTGATCAAGAAGGATTGTGATTCAAAGAGGTCTTGGATAGATGGAGAATGATTTCCATCTAGATATCTAGGCCAAAGGAAGAGAGAGAACAACCGTATAGTATAAGGATCGACCACCATAGACAGTGCAGGTATTCTGGAACAGGGCATGTAGTCAGCACAAGTTTCATTGTTACAATCACACATATAGCATAGGACAATGCATGTATCAATATAATAGTCATGTTGTTGTTGTACAAAATTGTACAACAGGTTTGGTACCAGATGAGCCAGTCAAGTTTTGATGTACTTTGTTTCTTTTCTATTTGGGCCACTTTCCCGGTAAGGGAGCCCTTGTAAGATTTGAATTTATTTGAATGATAAGCTTAATTGATGGGAAAAATATATGTGTGTCTTGTGCATGAGAGTTTTGGTTTCCAATATTGCTTCCACTATATTTAATTGAGTTGAATATTCCATAAGTGTATTTTTTCTTTGTGAGCTGCTAATCTAATTTGTAGTAAGGAAATCACTAGATAACAAGATACCTAGGTGTCGGAGTAAGGATTTCAAAAAGAGGATCACCACCAAGATATTCATCATTTACAAGAACAATGGGTTGATTTCTATGCCAAAACTAAGAAAAAATGGACTTTCCTATGGATAGAAATGAAAAAGGGTTAGGAGGATTTACAATTTGTTCAAGGATTGACATCTGAGGTACAACAATTAAACCTAGATAAGAAGTATATGTGACATTTAGCTCATGCAACACTTGCTTGGAAGTGTTCTTCCCCTATATATTTGATCTATTTGAGGGAGCAATGTAAGTATATGTGACATTTAGCTCATGCAACACTTGCTTGCAAGTGTCCTTCCCTTATATATCTGATCTATTTGAGGGAGCAATGGATCTCATTCCATATGTGTATCCTAGTCGTAGGTAGGTCATGTGATGTTATAACTCCCAAACAATATTTAATATATACTCTAATTGTGATGAAGAAGTTCAAAATTTATTATGTAATTTGTATCAACCCAATTTATTGTTGGATACTCAATTCAATTGGAATCCAAACCCCTTGTCGACGACATGTAGTTAAAGTATTTTTCTTCATTCATGACTCATCAAATCGTATGGAGCAATTCATTATTTCACTTGGATCATACTGAGTTGAATGATAGTTTATGGGTGAGAGGGGAGCATCATGATTCATCTACATTTATATTCAAACATGAGATATTTCTTTGACAATCTTGTTTTGTTCCTTCAATTTGTAGAACTCGGTGAATTGCTATTTCTAAATGTGGAAATCAGATAGCATAGAAAAGATTGGAATCTTTGTTTCACTACTAGATAAGATGGGAAGATTTGTATTCTAAGTAAAAGAGAAGGGAACCATTGTCTTATTTAAAATTTGGCATTTCTTTGGATTGGTATTAGTTAGACACTGATTGTTTGAAAATATGTGGCACACATTGGATAGGATTAAAATTACAATTTTTGATCTTATGGTTCCCTTTTGAACAATGGGGAGAGACAATATTTTGGAAAAATATTGACAAAAGGCTTGGGTACTATGACATAGGGGATCATGTGAAACCTCCTTGTGATTGGAGCAAAATTTAGTTTGGGTCCTCAATATCTAACTTATCTAATTCTAAGGACTAGAGGCAAGAGTACAAGGGCACAAGGGCATGCAATAGCTCTAGTTCAGGGGAGATGATGAGTCATGATTTTTACCAAATTTTTACACCCTTTTCCCTTACCTACAAATCCTTTTTGTGTAACCTTAGCCTTTGTATTTGTCCTCTTACTACATAAAAAAGGTTTTGTCTCAAGGCACTCTTTCCTCACATACCTTAGTATTTCAGTTGATTTTTTTATTAACATTACAGGAAGTAACATATTTTGTATTTATTTATGAATAATAAATGAGTTGAGAGAGTGTTGTAGTTCCACTTTCTACAAGTCCTCATGCTTCAAATTAGTTTGGGTTGTTCCATCCCATATGGATGAATTTGTTGTAGATCTATGGAAGTAAGGAAATATGGTGGAAATGAAAAGGCTATTGCATATCCTATAAGTTGTTGAAAATGGTGTAAATTGTCATTATCGTGCCTTTAATTATTTCTTTTAGAACAGTTATATAGTTACAGCCACATTTTACTAATTGCAATGTCTAGAAATAGGGTTTGCCTATCTTCTTGTATATATTCTAGCATTATGTTACTTGTCTTTACTATGATTCCAACACTCCATTTTAAATGTATTTATAATCTTTGATTCTCAAGCATGTTTGTAGTAAACCCTCTTTGTTAGTTTGTTAATCCCAAGCATGTATAAAAGGAGACATTCACCTCACGAAAAGAAGAAAAACATTGGAATATTTTGAAACAACATGATTTTGTTGTCTTAATATAATTATTATTTCTTAGGACATTGATGATTGTGTGCAATGTGTGAAGTTCTACGTTAGTGTTATTATTTTGTATTTCAAAACATTACTCTGCAGACGTTGGATTTTGTAATCATTCTTAATGTACAATGTCTTTCAATTTTGCAAATTGGCTTTGATACATTATACTACTTAGCAAGAGTGTTTGATTAAATCTAGTGTGAATAGATTTAGTTTATAATTGTTAGAATAATTTGCAATTACATTTGTAGTTTATAGGTGTTATTTTCAAGTTCTTAGTATAAATTACAATTATCTTTCCATCTTTTGAAAATCACATTGTAGATGACCAAAAGCAATGAAAAATCTAAAGTTAGCACAAATAGTGCATGACATATCGCAAGCATTATATCCCTAGGTCGATATAATAAATGCACAAGTAATCCAACCATTCCTATTATTATTAGTAGGGTGATTATTTCACCTGTCACCCTTCTTGATAGAATTCTCCTCAATGAATTAGTTAGAGTTTGTGTGGATCTTATTTACTATTGCAATGCTTGTAAATTAGTAAATAAGGCAATTCTATGTTTGTATTGCCTTATTTACTATTCCTTCCAGCCTTCAATTTGTGTGTATCTTAGTTTATTATTTTCTATCGAGAAGTTAATCTAAAGTGAACTCATTGTAAAAACTATAAGAAGGCCTTTGCCCAAGTGAATGAGCAAGCAATTTGTTCTAGGCATTTTCATTTTTTTTTCTATTTCTTATTATTTTAGGGTTTTCAATCGTTGTTTTTTGGTTTTCTAGATGTAAATCAAACGGTGTTATATCATTTGATATCAAACTTTGTGATTCAAATTAACTCTCCCGCCCACCTACTCAAATGTCATTTTTTATTGGGTCTAGAGATGACTGATGAAACCATGGATGACTATCTATGCACATTTTTTACATTCAATAAAGGATGGTGATATTCTTGAAATCATATTTGAGAATTGGTATTTTCATCATTAATAACGAATCAATACCCGATATGTATGTAAATATTGAGTGTATATGAAGGTTCTTATAGATGCATTGAAAAATTCCAAAAGGTAGCTACCATAGATGTTCAAATACACTGGCCACTCGATCATATCCATGTTTTGAGCACAAAACATTGGCCATACAAACTCAACATGTCATCAAGGAATGATTGAACTACAAAAAGGGTTTTAGATATGTTTGATGAACATTATATCCTCCAACCCTAGTGACACCTATATCAAATCCTCAACACACTTACCAAGCTACCATCTCTACAATTTGCACCCTAGGGAAATGTGGCTTGGGTTTTCTACAACTTAGAAGAATTCCTCTATAGACCTAATTTCCCAAGGGATCATGTAATGATCACTCAACCAACCTACAACCTTTGTCTACCTTCCCACCATCTATAGATATAGTCACCCTTGGGTTAGTCTCTCCACTCATAGATCGATAAATTGCAAGGGTTAATTATTGTGATGTATAGACAATATCAATGTTGTACTAGCTTAGTTAGAGGTTTCCTCATTAGACATTTCTAGGGGTGATAAAATATTTAAGGTCTTTTCTTATGTCTACAAGTTCTTAGAGAAGGAACACAGATCCATCAATTTTTTCATTGCTTCTTCAACGAAGATATCTAGGTTTTCAATGATATAAACCCCAACAATGTGGATTTTGATGAACCTAGCACGTCTAAACACCTAAATGCATTGACTCAATCCTTCCTCTAGTTTTCTTCACGAACCCATCTCACCAGTTTTGGTTTCTATAATGGTTTAATGCTTTGAATACTTTGATTAACATTGTTCATTCTCAACCACAACAACTCTCTTTCTCTTCCATTTACATTAGTATACACATCTCCACATGTTATGTCTAAGCATTGGGCACTTTCAAATATAACACCCAAAATCTACAATGCTTTCTCCACATTGGGCACATCTGAGAGTAGAGGATTTTCTATAAAGCATAACTCAAACAACACTTTTGTGGGCACTTGTAAGGCAGTTTCAAACCTATATAGTTTTTCATATATATTGCGGGGAAAAATTCTTCTTGCTTAGTAGTGCAACTATTCCAATTGAGCCTTTAGTTGCCTCTAAATTTTTCCTCATCACAAGATTTGGTACATGATCCTTTTGAAGGGAAATCTATTGACATTTTCTTCCTCATTTCTAACAAGGATATTTTTCCTAATAGAAAGAGGCCAAAACCTATTTAATTTCTATTATTGGTGCATATAGTACTCATTATGAACCTTAGATTTGATGGATTTGAACTCCAGTTATTTTCTCTAGCTTATAGATGTGCATTGATATTACAACTATCCCGAGCATGTGTTCCCAATAGACGAATCATACAGTTTGCTACAATGCTTTAAAGAATGTTCCACTATGATACTTTGGTTATGGATTTCACTAATCACCTATTTTTGTATGTGGTTGTATTACTGAGTGTAGTTTGTCTTCACACAACTATCTCGAATGATAAGTAGGTAGTTGTACATGGGTCAAGTATCGATCTATACCATAGTTCCCATTTTTTATTTTTTCTATGTAGTTTGTAGTCTTCATATCCAATCAATTCAACACTTCCTTGGACAACAATGCTCCACATATTGGCCTTAAGACTCATTCTCATGCCCATCTACCATGCCTTCAAATCACACATGTTCTTAAGCTAATATTGAATCCCTTCATTCCCATGCAATACTAGATCTTGTTGTCTCCCTCAAAAAATAAATTCATCAACATATTTAGGATACCACCCCTATTTTCCAACTAGACACATGCATTTCTATATTCATGGATGTGCAATGTTGTTGCCTATTTCAAACTATATCTCAACATGACTGAAACTTGGCATATGTGCCTTGCAGAATACCAAATCAATCACATGGAGCTAACATGTTGGAAATCCCACTTTGAACTTGAGGCATCACACTCTACCAATCCACTTTTGAGGGCATTAACACTTGGGATGCATCTTCCCCAACAATTCGAAGGTGTTTTTACCCTCCAAGTACTTGTAGGATTTATGTGCCAATGGTTACAACTATACCAAACTCTTGCTCAAACCATCTAGCACTATATTGAGATATTCACCAAACTTCAAGTAAAACTCAACATCATTATAGTAGAAAAGGTACTTATCTTTAAATTCAATTCAAAGTTATTATCTATTTTTCACCGTGAAGTTGCCTTCTTTGAGAGTCCTACACTAGACAAGGATTTTATCCTTGCTCTAGTATGGAACAAAAAATAGCTCACAAAACCCCATCAATTTATTACTCTCCTGCTCCGTCACCCTCTATCACTAATCAATGGAGCACCATCACCGTATCTCTTCCCATTCCTCTACAAATTGTGGGGTACTTCAATAGTAAGCCCCCACTCACCCCATCCTATCACCCATTCTCCTCAAATGTATAACTCACCCAGGGTATTGTTGTCTCTTGCCACCCCTCCACCACCTTCTTCAACTACCCAACCCCTCTATGTTCCCCCTCATCGACCTACCCAACAACAAACCACCACCCAAGCTTGGCACCTAAATACCCATCTTGACCTAGATACCATACCTTGACCCGTCAACTTCTCTCCTCCATTGCTCACCCCACCCAATGCTAGGATATTATTGTCTTTTCTTCCACTTAGCCACCCCATCCTTTTCCAAATCATATATATACCCCCTAATAAACATACCCATCAACGCTTTAACATTGTTGGGATTTCCAATATGCACCTCACAGCCATGTTGCACCCCCTTCTAGATCTCTTATTGACACCTTTGACCAAGGTAGAAAATATGGTGGCCACATAATAGCCACATTATGAACATGATCACATCTTTTAGAAATCATTCCCACCTATAGGAAAACATAGTAGTACACAAACTTCTAAAGCAACAAGGGCCATTGAAGTTTTCATAGTTGGACAAGATGAGGTCCACTCTAAAGTACTAGCAACAACTTCTCAAACACATATAGTGATCACTTCTAGTCACGACAATCTACCTCCACAAGCAAATATCCAAGATTTGGTTCCAACATGGGTAGATCTCCAAAGCAATCATTCAAAATAAGTAACAACTCCACTCTCCTTACGATGCAACCTCTTCTTGCAATACATCGCTCAACATTAAAAAAAAAATTGTCCAATCCTTTTCCTCTCCCTAGAGCCATTCCTAAATCGAGAGGAAAGAGGGGATGTTTTTTTTATCTAAACCAAGAGGAATTGATATGGAGTAGGAATGTTATCACTCAACTCGTGCCTCTAGGAAGGCACGCCCCCTCTTGATAGAATGTTCCTCAAGGAACTAGTTAGAGTTTGGTAGATTAATTGCATATGTTTAGCACTTATTGTGTGCACTGTCTTATTTATTATTTCTTCCATCCTTAGAGCTACATGTATCTTAATTTTTTTTGTTGACCCATTATAAAAACTATAGATTATCTCTTCATTTTATGTTCTATTTCTTATTATTTTGATAGGTCTTCAAAGATGTGGTTCCATATCATCTTTGTGAGACTAGGTGAGGAGCCTTTGGTACTATTTTATAAAATAATTTAGTGATGCAGATATATAATCCCTATTATAGTACATTTCAAGTATTTTTTTCCTACTTGATTAACTTTTCAACCTCTCTATATTAAAATTATTGTGAAGTTTTCCCAGCTAACTAACAAAGATAAGCATGAAAAATGTGAAGAGAAATCCAATACTGTTTTTTTTTCTTTTTTAATATGGATGTTAACATTGCTTTTCATTAACATGTTTGATATGTAGTATTATTTGAAATTAAGTAAAAATCCTGTATATTTTTTGAAAAGTTATATTTTTTTCAATTAGATCAAAATTAAAATTAAAACAGATAAAAAAAACTTTTTGTATAATTAATTATAAAATATTTAAATTATTAATTTTTTTTATGTTATTTATGAAAGAATTAACTAATTTCACAATTTTTCACAATTTACTTGAGTTCAAAATTTAAAAATATATAAAATAATTTATACATAAATCCAACTGTTCAAAAAATCCATATTAACTTTAACAATTACATGGACGATCAATGAATCGATTATTAAAAAAAGAGAAAAGGGAATTGGATAAATATTGTAGCAACACAGAATAATAGTTATTTTCTTTCCTAAAAGAATCGATTAGGCACATAATCTAAAAATATATATGTAGTAATGCATAACAAGCGACTTAAAAAAAGCTGGAGCATCATAGGTGGTCACAAGAAACTTCCTTGTTGGCTTTTGTTTAACCAGTATTAAAACCATCCACCAATTAATTATTAAAATATTGGAGAAAGATTAAAAGTTTACAGCACCAACCCACGGATATAATTATTAATTAGACACAGATAAATGAATGGTAACTTTTCACATAATATGGAAAGTCCTCATTCTTTACAAATAAAACAAAATAAATCTGCATGTAAATCAGATCACCCCAAATGCGAAGAACATTATACTCTAAATCACCCCATATGCGAAGAACATTATAATGTAAATCATACTAAGACTAGCAATCCTCCCTTCTTATTTATTTATGAATAATAAATGAGTTGAGAGAGTCTTGTAGTTCCACTTGCAACAAATCCACGTGCATGCTCCAGATTAGTTTGGGTTGCTCCATCCCATATGGATGAATTGTTTTTGGATCTATGGAAGTAAGGAAATATGGTGGAAATGAAAAAGGATATTGCATATCCCATAAGTTGTTGCAAATGGTGTAAATTTCCATTATCATGGCTTTAATTTTTTTTAGAATGGTTATATAGTTACAACCACATTTTACTAATTGCAATGTTTAGGGTTTGCCTATCTTCTTGTCTATATTCTAGCATCATGTTACTTGTATTTACTCTTATTTGAACACTCTATTTTAAATGTATATATAATATTTGATTATCAAGCATGTTTGTATTAAACCCTCTTTGTTAGTTTACTAATCCCAAGCATGTATAAAAGGAGGCATTCACCTTTGACAAAAAGAAAACATTGGCATATTTTGAAACAACATGATTTTGTTGTTTTAATATACTTATTAGTTCTTAGGACTTCGATGCTTGTGTGCATTGTGTGAAGTGCTAAGTTAGTGTTATTATTTTTGTAATTCAAATCAATATTATTGTGTAGACGTTGGAATTTGTAATCATTTCTAATATATAATGTCTTTTAATTTTGCAAATAAGCTTGATATATTATAGTACTTAGCCATAGTGTTTGATGAAATTTGGTGTGAATGGATTTAGTTTATAATTGTTAGAATAATCTGCAATTACGTTTGTAATTTATAGGTGTGACTTTCAAGTTCTTAGTATAAATTACAATTATCTTTCCTTCTTTTGCAAATCATGTTGTATATGACCAAAAACAATGAAAAATATAAATCTATCAAAAATAGTGCGCGACATATCCAAACATTATATACCTAGGTCGTTATAATAAATGCACAAGTAATCCAACCATTCCTATTGTTACTAGTAGGGTGATTATTTCACGTATCACCCTTCTTGATAGAATGTTCCTCAAGGAATTAGTTAGAGTTTGTTACATTAGTTACATATGTTCAACCTTTGAGTTGTGTGCATTGGCTTATTTACTATTCCTTCCAACCTTTAATTTGTGTGTATCTTAGTTTATTATTTTCTACTAAGAAGTTAATCTAAAGTGGATCCATTTTAAAAACTATAAGAAGGCCTTTGGCCAAGTGAATGAGCAAGCAATTTGTTCTAGGAATTTTCTTTTTTTTTTTTTTTTGTCTATTTCTTATTATTTTTGGGTTTTCAATCTTTGTTTGTTGGTTTTCTTGATGTAAATCACATGGTGTCATATCATTTTATATCAAACTTTGGGATTTAGTCCCGCTCTTACATCCACCTACTCAAATATTTTTTTTCTTGGGTCTAGAGAGGACTCATGAAACCATGGGTGGAGATCTATGAACATCTTTTTCATTCAATAAAGGATGGTGATTTTATTGCACTCGTATTTGAGATTTGTTCTTTTCATCATTACCAATGAATCAGTACCTTATAGGTATGTACATCTTGAGTCTATATGAAGGTTCTTATAGATGCATTGAAAAACTCCAAAAGGTGACTACCATAGATATTCAAATACACTGACCTCTTGATCATATCCATGTTTTGAGCACAAAACATTAGCCATGCAAACTCAACATATCATCAAGGAATGGCTAAACCACAAAAAAAGGGTTTTAGAGATGTTTGACTAACATTGGATCCTCCAACCCTGGTGACACTTGTATCAAATCCTTAGCACACTTACCAAGCCACCATCTCTAGAATTTGCACCCTAGGGAAATGTGGCTTGGGTTTTCTACAACTTTGAAGAATTCCCCTGTAGACC
Source organism: Picea glauca (assembly GCA_000966675.3). NCBI lineage: Eukaryota > Viridiplantae > Streptophyta > Pinopsida > Pinales > Pinaceae > Picea > Picea glauca. The sequence goes on along the minus strand of JZKD02S1673488.1, from coordinate 888,989 downwards.
TAATTTCCCAAGGGATCATGTAATGATCACTCAATCAACCTACAATATTTGTCTACCCTCCCACCATCTATAGATATACTCACCCTTAGGTTATTCTCTCCACTCGTAGATCGATAAATTGCAAGGCTAAATTATTGTGATTTATAGACAATATCAATGTTGTGCTAGATTATTTAGAGGTTGCTTCATTAGACATTTCTATGGGTGATAAATATTCAAGACCTTTTCTTGTGTCTACAAGTTCTTAGAGAAATAACACAAATCCATCAATTTGTTCATTGCTTCTTCAATGGAGATATCTAGGTTTTCAATGATATAAACCCAAACAATGTGGCTTCTGATGAACCTAGAACCTCTAAGCACCTAAATGCATTGACTCAAGACTTCCTCTAGTTTTCCTCGTGAACCCATCTCACTATTTTTGGTTTTTGTAATGGTTGAATGCTTTGAATACGTTGATTAACATTGTTCATTATTAACCACACTGACTCTCTTTCTCTTCTAGTTACATTAGTATACACATCTCCACATGTTATTTCTAAGCATTGGGCACTTTTGAATATAACACCCAAAATATACAATTCTTTCTCCACATTGGGCACATCCAAGAGTAGAGGTTTTTCTATAAAGAATAACCCAAACAACACTTTTGTGAGTACTTGTAAGGAAATTTCAAATCTACATAGTTTTGAATATATATTGTTGGGGGCGGGGTGGGGGAGGAGATTATTTATTACTTAGTAGTGCAACCATTCCAATTGAGCCTTTAGTTGCCTCTAAAGTTTCCCTTGTCACTAGATTCGGTACACAATCCTTTTGAAGGGAAAGCTATTGACATTTTCTTCCTCTTTGCTAACATGGATGTTTTTCCTAATACAAAGAGGCCAAAACCTATTTAATTTCTATTATTAGTGCATCTAATACCCATTATGAACCCTAGATTTGATGGATTTGAACTCCAGTTATTTTCCCTAGCTTATATATGTGCATTGATATTATAACTATCCTCAACATGTGTTCCCAATAGACGAATCATACAGTTTGCTACAACACTTCAAATAGTGTTCCATTGTGATACTTTTGGCTATGGATTTCACTAATCACCTATTTTTGTATGTGGTTGCATTACTCATTGTATTTTGTCTTCACACAACTATCTCCAATGATAAGCAGGTAATTGTACATGGGTTAAGTCTCGATCTATACCATAGTTCCCATTTTCTATTTTTTCTATGTAGTTTGTAGCCAATCAATTAAACAATTCCTTGGAAACCAATACTCCACATATTGGCCTTAAGACTCATTCTCGTGGCCTTCTACCAAGCCTTTACATCATACAAATTCTTCAACTAATATTGAATCCCTTCATTCTCATGCAATACTAGAGCGTGTTATCTCCCTCAAACAAGTAATTCAGAAACATATTTAGGATACCACCCCAATTTTCCAACTAGACACATGCATTTCTCTATTCATGGATGTACAATCTTGCTACCTATTTTAAACTACAACTCAACATGACTGAAACTTGGCATATGTGCCTCAACATGACTGAAACTTGGCATATGTGCCTTGTAGAATACCAACTCAATGACATGGCCCTAGCATGGTGGCAATCCCACTTTGAACTTGAGGCATAACACTCTACCAATCCACTTTTGAGTGCATTAACACTTGGGATGCATTTTCCCGAACAATTCAAAGGTGTTTTTACCCTCCAGGGTACTTGCAGTGTTTATGTGCCAATGGTTACAACTATGCCAAACTCTTGGTCAAACCATCTAGCACTATATTGAGATATTCACCAAACTTCAAGTAAAACTCAACATCATTGCAGTAGAAAAGGTACTCATCTTTAAATTCAATTCTACGTTATTATCTATTTTTCACTGTGAAGTTTCCTTGTTTGAGAGTCCTACACTAAACAAGGATTTTATCCTTGCTCTAGCATGGAACACAAACTAGCTCACAAAAACCCCTCACTTTATTATTCTCCTCCTCCATCACCCTCCCTCACTAATCAGTGGAGCCACCATTACCATATCTCTTCCCATTCCTCTACAAATTGTGGGGTACTTCTACAGTAAGTCCCCACCCACCCTAGGAACCTCATTATGTCACCCATTCTCCTCAAAATTAGACCTCACCCAGGGTATTATTGTCTCCTTCTAGCCCTCCACCACCTTCTTCAACTACCCAACCCCTCTATGTTCCCCCTCATTAACATACCCAACAACAAACCACCACCCAAGCTTGGCACCTAAATACCCCTCTTGACCTAGATACCATACCTTGACCCATCAACTTCTCTCCTCCATTGCTTACCCCACTGAATGCTAGGATATTGTTGTATTGTCCTCCACTTAGCCACCCCCTCCTTTTCCAAATCATATATATACCCCCTAATAAACATACCCATCAATTCTTTAACACTGTTGGGATTTCCAATATGCACCCCACACCCATGTTGCACACCCTTCTAGATCTTTTATTGGAACCTTTGATCAAGGTAGAAAATATGGTGGCCACAAAATAGCCACATCTTGAGCATCATCACATATTTTAGAAATCATTCCAACATATATGAGACCATACTAGCACACAAACTTCTAAAGCAATGAGGGCCATTGAATCTTGCATAGTTAGACAAGATGAGGTCCACTCTCAAGTACCAGCAACAGCTTCTCGAACACATATGGTGACCACTTCTAGTCACGACAATCTACCTCCACAAGAAAGTATCCAAGATTTGGTTCCAACATGGGCAGATCTTCAAAGCAATCATTCAAAATTAGGCAACAACTCCACTCTCCTTACGATGCGACCTTTTCTTGCAATACACTGCTCAACATTAAAAAAAAATATGTCCAATCATTTTCCTCTCCCTAGAGCCATTACTAAATTGAGAGGAAAGATGGGATGTTTTTTTATCTAAAGCAGGAAGAATTGATATGAAGTAAGGATGCTATCACTCAACCTGTGCCTCTAAGAAGGCACACCCCCTCTTAATAGAATGTTCCTCAAGGAACTAGTTAGAGTTTGGTAGATTAATTGCATATGTTTAGCACTTGTGTGCATTCTTTTATTTATTATTTCTTCCATCCTTTGAGCTCCATGTATCTTAATTTATTATTATTATTTTGACCCATTATAAAAACTATAGATTATCTCTTCATTTTATGTTTTATTTCTTTTTTTAGGGTATTCAATCTTAGTTTGTTGGTTTTCCAAATGTAAGGCACATGTGGTTCCATATCATCTTTAAGGGCTAGGTGAGGAGCCTTTGGTACTATTTTATAAAATAATTTAGTGATATAGACATATAATCCCTAATATAGTACATTTCAAGTATTTTTTTGTATTTTCAGAACATTTTATTTTTTTGTATTTTGACTTTGCATGCTACATGCAAAGTCACTTCCACAGAGATTATGGGCCGAAGTACTTAATTGTGCAACCTACATCCAAAATATATTTTCCCATAGATCTGTCAAGGATAAGACCCCCTACGATGCTTGGATCATCCTCAAACCGGAAGTGACCCATTTTTGTATTTTCGGTTCACGTCCATGGGCCCATATTCCCTCTGAAAAGAGGAAGGCACTTGATCCATAGAGAACAGAGTGTAACTTTTTTGGATACCCTGACGATGTGAATGGATATATACTTATTGATCTTTCCTTGGAATGACTCATCATTGAGCAAAGTTTCCAATTTGAGGAAAGTGTCTCGCATGTACCTCAAAAGCCGCATGCAAACACTTTTGTTATTCCGTCTGTCAGAGATGAAGAGCATGCACATGTTGACTCTTATTTATATGAGAGTTATGATTCATAGGATTCATATGATACATATATAGATTAGATACAGTCATATGTAGATTCAGTGCATGCAGATGCAGATGTAGAGCCAGAGAAGAGGCCCAAGTGGGCTCGGACTACTCTTCAAGATGCAGGGGAATTTTTTGGTGATCTAGCTGATACTAGGGGGACTCGATCTAATTTCGAGGATCCTCCTCTTGCACTCACTGCCACTAAACCATTTCTACCCAGGCATATTTTCTTGGTTTAGTATTCACATCCATAGTCTTATGGCAGGGCTGCTGGAAATCCCTTTTGGGAATCTACCATGGAGGAGGAGAACAACTCCCTCCTCGAGAACCAGACTTAGGATCTGGTTCCCCTTCCTTCAAGAAGGAAACTTGTCAGGTGAAAATGGGTCTACAGGACCAAGAGCGTAGCGGATGGATAGATTAGCAGATATAAAGCTAGGCTAGTTTCCAAAGGCTTTTAGCAGGTGCATGGAATTGACTAGGATGAGACCTTTTCTCGAGTAGATAAGATGGATTCCATATGTTTGGCACTTTCCATTGCAACATCCAAGGGATGGGAAGTCCATCATATGGAAGTGAAGAATGCATTTCATCACAACGAGCTCTCTTAGGAAATCTATATGGAGTAGCCACAGGGATTTATGCAGGATTCATCTTTGGTCTGTCAACTGAAGAAGTTTCTTTATGGCCTCAAGTAGGATCTGAGGGCATGGTATGCTAAGATGGACTCCTACCTGTTGTCACAGAACTTAGTATGTTGTAAGTTAGACCCAAATGTTTACATGCTCAGGACGGCTGATTCACTTCTATTCCTAGTTCTGTATGTTGATGATTTGTTGATCACCAGTTGCTCGATTTCAACGATTGTTGCAGTCAAGAGGATTCTGCATGATAGGTTCTTGATGATGAAATTGGGTCCTCTACACTTCTTCCTTGGACTCGAGACCAGTCAAGATGCATCAGGCATCAAACTGTCTCATGCCAAGTATGCATGAAATATCCTTGAAAGATTTCACATAAAAAACTCCAAGTCTACCCCGACTCCTTTCCTATCAGGAGTCAGACTTGAGGATGGCGGGGACACCCCATTGGTTGACATCACACTATATAGACAACAAGTTGGGAGCTTGTTCTATCTCACACACTCCATACCAGACCTCTCCTATGCAGTTGGCACAGTCTCCAGGTTCATGCAGGAGCCGCATGAGCTACATTGTTCATTATCAACCACAATGACTCTCTTTCTCTTCTAGTTACATTAGTATACACATCTCCACATGTTATGTCTAAGCATTGGGCACTTTCGAATATAACACCCAAAATATACAATACTTTCTCCACAATGGGCACATCTGAGAGTAGAGGATTTGCTATAAAGCATAACCCAAACAACACTTTTGTGGGCACTTTTAAGGCAATTTCAAATCTACATAGTTTTGAATATATATTGTGGGGGGGATTCTTCTTACTTAGTAGTGCAACCATTCCAATCGAGCCTTTAGTTTCCTCTAAAGTTTCCCTTGTCACAAGATTCGATACACGATCCTTTTGAAGGGAAAGCTATTGACCTTTTCTTCCTCATTTCTAACAAGGATGTTTTTCCTAATACAAAGAGACCAGAACCTATTTAATTTCTATTAACAATGCATCTAATTCTCATTATGAACCCTAGATTTGATGGATTTGAACTCTAGTTATTTTCCGTAGCTTATAGATGTGCATTGATATTACAACTATCCTCAGTATGTGTTCCCAATAGAGGAATCATACAGTTTGCTACAACACTTCAAATAATGTTCCATTGTGATACTTTTGGCTATGGATTTAACTAATCACCTATTTTTATATGTGGTTGCATTACTCATTGTAGTTTGTCTTCACACAACTATCTCCAATGATAAGCAGGTATTTGTACATGGGTTAAGTCTCGATCTATACCATAGTTCCCATCTTTTATTTTTTCTATGTAGTTTGTAGCCTTCATGTGGAATGAATTCAACAATTCCTTGGACACCAATAATCCACATATTGGCCTTAAGACTCATTCTGATGGCCTTCTACCATGCCTTCGCATCATACACGTTCTTCAACTAATATTGAATCCCTTCATTCCCGTGCAATACTAGAGCTTGATATCTCCCTCAAAGGAGCAATTCACAAACGTATTTAGAATACCACCCCAATTTGCCAACTAGACACATGCATTTCTCTATTCATGGATGTGCAATATCACTACCTATTTCAAACTATATCTCAACATGACTGAAATTTGGCATCTATGCCTTGTAGAATACCAACTCAATGGCATGGCCCTAGCATGGTGGCAATCCCACTTTGAACTTGAGGCGTCACACTCTACCAATCCACTTTTGAGTGCATTAACACTTGGGATGCATTTTCCCCAATAATTCGAAGGTGTTTTTACCCTCCAGGGTACTTGCAGTATTTATGTGCCAATGGTTACAGCTATGCCAAACTCTTGGTCAAACCATCTAGCACTATATTGAGATATTCACAAAACTTCAAGTAAAACTCCACATCATTACAGTATAAAATGTACTCATCTTTAAATTTAATTCTAGGTTATTATCTATTTTTCACTATGAAGTTGCCTTCTTTGAGAGTCTTACACTAGACAAGGATTTTATCCTTGCTCTAGCATGGAACACAAACTAGATCACAAAACCCCCTCACTTTATTATTCTCCTCCTCCATCACCCTCCCTCACTAATCAGTGGAGCCACCATCACCATATCTCTTCCCATTCCTCTACAAATTGTGGGGTACTTCTACAGTAAGTCCCCACCCACCCCAGGAACTCCATTATGTCACCTGTTCTCCTCAAATTTATACCTCGCCCAGGGTATTATTGACTCCTTCCAACCCTCCACCACCTTCTTCAAGTACCCAACCCCTCTATGTTCCCCCTCATTAACATACCCAACAATAAACCACTACCCAAGCTTGGCACCTAAATACCCCTCTTGACCTAGATACCATACCTTGACCCATCAACTTCTCTCCTCCATTGCTTACCCCACCCAATGCTAGCATATCGTTGTCTTGTCCTCCACTTAGCCACCCCCTCCTTTTCCAAATCATATATATACCCCCTAATAAACATACCCATCAACGCTTTAACACTGTTGGGATTTCCAATATGCACTTCACACCCATGTTGCACACCCTTCTAGATCTCTTATTGGCACCTTTGATCAAGGGAGAAAATATGGTGGCCACAGAGTAGCCACATCTTGAGCGTCATCACATCTTTAGAAATCATTCCCACATATAGGGAACCATACTAGTACACAAACTTCTAAAGAAATGAAGGCCATTGAAGTTTGCATAGTTAGACAAGATGAGGTCCACTCTCAAGTACTAGAACCAACTTCTCAAACACATATAGTGAAGACTTCTAGTCACGACAATCTACCTCCACAAGAAAGTATCGAAGATTTGGTTCCAGCATGGGTAGATCTTCAAAGAAATCATTCAAAATTAGGCAACAACTCCACTCTCCTTACGATGCCACCTCTTCTCTCAATACACCGCTCAACATTAAAAAAAATTATGTCCAATCCTTTTTCTCTCCCTAGCGCCATTCCTAAATTGAGAGGAAAGATGGGATGTTTTTTATCTAAACCAAGAAGAATTAGTATGGAGTAGGGAAGCTATCACTCAACTCGTGCCTCTAGGAAGGCACACCTCCTCTTGATAGAATGTTCCTCAAGGAACTAGTTAGAGTTTGGTAGATTAATTGCATATGTTTAGCAGTTGTATGCATTCCTTTATTTATTATTTCTTCCATCCTTTGAGATCCATGTATCTTAATTTATTATTTTTTATTGACCCATTATAAAACTATAGATTATCTCTTCATTTTATGTTAGATTTCTTTTTTTTAGAGTATTCAATCTTAGTTTGTTGGTTTTCCAAATGTAAGGCACATGTGGTTCCATTTCATCTTTGTGGGGCTAGGTGAAGAGCCTGTCGTACTATTTTATAAAATAATTTAGTGATGCAAACATATAATCCCTAATATAGTACATTTCATTTCAAGTATTTTTTTCCTAATTGATTAACTTTTCAACTTCTCTGTATTAAAATTGGTACTATTTTATAAAATAATTTAGTGATGCAAACATATAATCCCTAATATAGTACATTTCAAGTATTTTTTTCCTAATTGATTAATTTTTCAACCTCTCTGTATTAAAATTAGTATGAAGTTTTCCCAACTAACTAACAAAGATAAGCATGAAAATGTGAATGAAAAATCCAATACTGATTTTTTTCTTTTTTAATATGGATATCAACATTGCTTTTCATTAAAATGTTTGATATGTAGTATTATTAGAAATTAAATAAGAATCCTTTATATTTTTTGAAATTTTTTATTTTTTTCAAGTTAATCAAATTTAAAATTAAAATAGATAAAATAAAAATTGTGTAATTAACTATAAAATATTTAAATTATTAATTATTTGTGAAAACATTCACTAATTTCACAATTTACTCAAGTTCAAAATTTGAAAATATATAAAAGAATTTCATAAAAGAATCGATTAGGCACATAATCTAAAAATATATGGAGTAATGCATAACAAGCGACTTAAGAAACGCTCGAGCATCATAGATTGTCACAAGAAACTTCCTTGTTGGCTTTGGTTTAACTAGTATTAAAATTATCCATCAATTAATTATTAAAATATTGGAGAAAGATTAAAAATAACCGTAGAACTCTGTGTATTAAATAACTGACGTGGTAATAAGACACAGTAAATAATAGTTGGAGTAAAAATCGTGGCTGGTAAACTTGGGCTTTTTAGAAAATGAAACGTTAATCACTCAGAGGTGTCAATCAGAGGTGTCAATCAGCTAGCCATCATAGTAAATTTTAAATATGATTAAGTAAAAGTAAAAAAATAAACATATAAACGGATGTCTTTATAATAGTGAGTAAGTTAGTGGCTGAAATCACAACCATTGATTTATTGGGACGACTAAGAATATTCCAACAATATTTAATCTTGTCCATACAAAACTGATTAAGTACTAAAAACATATTAAATGTGCCCATTGACAATAGATGTACGCCTTTCGACATAATTAATTAAACACAAATAAATGAATGCAAACTTTTCACATAATATGGAAAGTCCTCATTCCTTACAAATAAAACAAAATAAATCTGTATGTCAAAGCTTAGCCTCAATCACCCCAAATGCGAAGAACATTATACTGTAAATCATACTAAGACTAAGACTAGTAATCCTCCCTTCTTATTTTTAGATTCTACATAATTCATTAAGATAGGTATTGTCTTCAAGGTTTGCAGAGAGCAAGATGATGCATCATGTAGTTTTTCATTTTTCAAGCCAGTCCAAATTAAAGCATTCTTTGACGACAGCAATTGTGAGATTAGGCATGGCAGAGACTTTGATAGACCGCCACTGTCTTTCCGTGTTTTCATCACAGGTTACACGTGTTAAAGATCTTAGTTTGGTCAATGCTTCAGGCAGCTTCTTCAGTCCAGAGCACTCCCTCATTTCCAGCATCTTTAACTTTGATAGCCGATGAAATTCGTTGGGAAAGTTCTTCAAAGATCCGCACAGTGAAATATCAAGAAATTCTAGTTGATGAAGTCCAAAAAACACTGTCTTGAGTCAGGACCGAGAACATCTATACTCGTTTCCAAGCGCTTAAGAACTTTTTCTCTGTGATATGATGATATAGATTCTGCTCTTGAAAGCTTCTCCTTAGCACTTTTCCAAAATGGCCAGGGTCGATCACGCAAACAACTTCCAATCACCGTGAGGGCAAGCGGTAAACCGTTACACCCTGCTGCAACCTACAAATATAGTACTAGTTAAACTTTACGCTATTTTTTTGCGTAAAACCATGACTTGACTTGCAACTTTACTGGAGTTGTATTAGACACAACTGCTTTTCTGTGCGTGGTAACATTCGTAGGATAGAGAAATAGTTAGATATGAGATTATGAATATATTTAGAACTCATACCTGTTGAACAAGATCCTCATATTCATTTGTTGGAATCGAATGCTGATCAAAGGCCCAGAAGCAGAAAAGTTTCAGGGAATCCTACTGACGCCTACCATCTGCAATTGGAATGGCGAAATTCTCATAGGCATCTCATAGGCATCTATGATAGGCATCTCATCTATGATAGGCATCTCATAGGCATCTATGATAGGCATCTCATCTATGATAGGCATCTCATAGGCATCTATGATAGGCATCTCATCTATCATAGGCATCTCATAGGCATCTATGATAGGCATCTCATAGGCACCTATGATAGGCATCTATGATAGGCATCTCATAGGCATCTATGATAGGCATCTCATAGGCATCTCTGATAGGCATCTATGATAGGCATCTCATAGGCATCTCATAAGCAGAAAAGTTTCAGGGAATCCTACTGACGCCTACCAACATAGGCATCTCATACTGACGCCTACCATCTGTAATTGGAATGGTGTCGAAATGTTGAAGCATGGTAATATTGGAAACTGAATTATTTGTCATTCCGGCATTGACAATCTCAACTAGATGTTCAAAGCAACCCTTCAAATCTGCATCTCGTACCCGCAAGTCTGCTTCTAGTTTCTTCGTAGTAAGGATGAGACTGGGTGGACCATGACGTTCAATGAAATTTTTGAGTTTCTTTAGAAACTTTAGGATTCTCCTTCCGTCTTGATACCTTGCAATAAAGTCAAACCGGCGTGTTCTCTCAATATTTTCCACTTCTTCAAAACCAGCTTTCAGAAGGTCTTTGAACTGCCCACCTACCTGGAATGATGAATCTGAGTCGGAAATTTCTATCTTAACTATCTCGTCAATGGTAGGCCGTAGCTCCGAGAGCATTTCCTTCAGTTCCTTGCCGCATTTTTTGCTAGAAACGATTATTGTAACAACTCTTATCAGCTTGCTTAACACTTGTTCCGTAACTGCACCTACAAAAGGATCAAGGGGATTCATACTCGATTCCAGCAATGGATACCAAGCGAAAAAGCGTTTGAGCTGTAAGTGCCGACACACTCACGACTATCCAATCTATCGCCTATTGACAATTTAAGTTACAGTGAGGGGGAGCTAATTGGGTTATATATATATATATATATATATTGAAAGTAGTAGGTGATGTGGAATCACCCCAGGTTCATAGAAATTCTTCGATAGACGCCGAGCCTGTGTATAATTCATGAGGAAGTCAATGTGCAATAATTGAAAGATATTGAAAGAGAAATCGGGGCAGCGATATGAAGAAAGTGTAGACACTTTCAGTAAAAGGAGAAATGGAAAGAAAAATATACGTGCTGGTTGGTGGTCGTCGACAAGAAATTTGGTAGTCTTCCACCATCAGAAAATGTCGTATAGATGTAAAAATACTCTGGAAAAATTCTTAAATATATAGCGATTCTCCCATTTGTAGAATACACGAATAAAAGACACTGTGAAAAGGGAAATCAGCGGGAAAATTGAAAGACAATTAGAAATTGCGTATGAAGTGCGGCACAGAGATAAAGAAAGCGTGGGGAAATTCTTCTATATACACCGTGTAAAATTCATGACAAAGTCAATGTGAAATAATTGAAAGAGTACAGATAAATGGAAATTGGGGCAGAGATATGAAAAAAGTGTGGAGAAATTCTTGGCTGTTGGTATGAATTTAATAAATGACGAAACTGTGGAGAAATCGAAACTGTGGAGAAATTCTTGGCTGTGGGTACGAATTCATAAAGGGAGATATGTTGAAAATAGATGTGCTGGTCGGTGGTCGAGGACAAGATAGTAGGTAGTCCTCCACCCATCAGAACATGCCGCGTTAGATACAAAGAAAAGGTGGAGAAATTCTTGGCTGTGGGTATGAATTCAATAAATGAAGAAAGTGTGGAGAAATTATTGTTTGTGGGTACGAATTCATAAAGGGACATATTTTGAAAGAGATATGCTGGTCGGTGGTCTTCGACAAGACAGTGGATAGCAGGGTTGGAATTTGATTAGCGAAATGTTTGTCGTGCGGTATTTTTTTTGTATTTTACGTTTAAATTTGTATGGTCGTGTATGGAAATGGTATCAAAATTGAGAAAACGTATTTATTACGAGTCATAATTTTATAAAACGTCATTAATTTCACTGTATGGTTATGGGTTGCTCGAGCTTGGATTGAGGATTAGCATGCATCAGTGACAAAGCTACCCACTTATTATTTTTGTTAGAGAAGCGTATTATTCTAGCAACAACAGAGAATAGTTGCTGGTAACACCTTTTCGAAATTCACATTACATAAAGCAATGGTTATGGAATGGTCCTCATATGTAGTAGATCCATTTTGAGTGGTTATGGAATGGTCCCCATACGTAGTAGATCCATTTCGAGTTTCAGCATCAAAGCTAGTAGTTTCAAAGCCAAAAGTGAAGGCAGAGGCACGCACATAGACAATGGAGCGATAGAGGAGTCCATTCAATTGTTTAACAATATGTTCCTTAAACATGAAATGAATGATAATGGGTTACTTTTTTCTACAACAATGTATCTATTATTAAATTTACATTTTTAAGAAACGAAATATACTGCAACAATCTACAGAGACTCTACTCTATTATGACTATAATTTTGAATCTAACAGATGAATATTATAATTTCTAGATTTTTTTTAAGTTTACAAAGCTGAAAACGTCGCAGATTTTAAATACATGTTTTTCTACACCTTGTATCTATCCTAATTTTTACTTAAAACTAAAATTTAAATATACCCTTTTGAAAATAACAATTTAAAGGTTATGAATATATTTTTTTGAATTTTTTTCACTGTATATTTTTAGAGATACCAATATTTCATTTCAGCAAATCATAATGTCCGCTGAAAGTATTATGTAGTGTTTTTTTTTAAATTAAATAAAAATAGATAAAAATAAAGAAAATGAAAACAAATTATAAGAATTGAAAGTAGATTCAATTTTGGAAATGCTGGTGTCATTTTTGAAACCAAATTCTCAGTATTTCTAAGAGTCCGCAACCTCCGAAGTTCAGTTAAGCTTGGGGCAATTCTCTGGTTTTAATTTTCAATCCCGAATTCCTTTTTTCGGCCGAAAAACTAATATTTCGGCCGAAATACAAAAATCTAACGACAATCGTTAAAACTGAACAGTTTCCAAGGTTTTCGGCCGAAAACCCTTTCTTTCGGTCGAAACACTGTCGAGGGAATTCCCTCGGTCGGAAAAAATGAAAAGACACGTCGTATCGTTTCATTTCGCGCCAAATTGTATAAATAGGCTTTCAGCTGAACACATTTAACACAATTCATGGAATAGACAAACATATATA
>JZKD02S1673488.1:855679-866246 GCA_000966675.3 Picea glauca | reverse complement strand
CTAACTTGCTAGTTTAAATCAACTTATGGGTAGCCTAAAAACCCAACAGATAAATTACGGGTATATAATAACATTATTTATAATAATGGTGAAACAATCAAGTCTTTCAATATCCGCTTTACCAAATTCTATAAACAAATCCCTAAATAATCTGACATCATAACCAATCTTCTTTTATCCAATACTATAATGCATTGTCCTCTTCTTATCATCAAAGATTAGAAGCGGAGAATGTAACAAATTTAGGGTCTGTACTTCAAATTTTTTTAGAGGATGAAGAAAAATTGGAAATAACTGGTCTTCCCAAGCAAGATTTTGTTAAGAAGACTGATATGTCAACAATTTTGCAGGTTGTTTAAGATATGAGCAATCAAATGATTGCTTATGCTTATGAGAGGAAAGGGTCACTTCAACGCCAACTCCTACTGAGTCTTCCATACAAGTTGTTTTGACAAATCATCCAAATATCACTTATTTCCATAATAAACCAAAGGATATTCTGTCTAGGGATTGGTATGATTTCTTTCATGATAATCATGAAGAAAGTACTCGTGAAGTCAATAAAAGAGCACAAGAGAAAACTTTTGTCAAAAATATTGAAACAACTATCGTTTCCTTAGATTGGGCTCGTGAAGAGGATGTAATGATGGTAAACACAAGGAATAAATCATATGCAAATAAAGGGAATAATGGTAATCCAAAAACCACTTTTTCCCCTATTTCATCCTCTCAAGATACAAATCCTCAGGTTTCTATGACAACTCGAAATCAAGAGGTATCAACCTCTTTGCCTCCATCAAAGTATAACATTATTAAGAAAATAGCTAATATAAAAGCATATGCATCTCTCTTGGACATGGTCATCGTCCCCGAACAAAAACAACATCCGAAGAATTATATGGAAGGTAAAAATTCTACAATAGCTAGTTTATATGAAAATTATGATGGAGATTATTCACATGTAAATAAGTTAGGTGTAAATAATTTTAGAAACTCTGTAAAATATCCTCCCTTTTATATATCTGTAATAATAATTGATAGGATAGCTCCTTGTTGCTTAACAGATGGTGGATTTGGTCCTAGTGTAATGTCATGGAAGAACTGGGACTCTCATGTACGAATGAAAATTCTAGAAGTATGTTGTCCTATAATAATCAACAACAAACAACGATTGGTGAGATCAATGATGTAACTTTAGTTCTTTGTACCCGTCGTAAAATTAGAACCACATTGAATATTCAAGTAATTTATATTCTCGTCAATAATTATTCCATTATTATGGGTAGAGATTGGTAGATTTGTAACATCCCCCAGCCCATCTGAGGGACATTATAGTGCGGAATACTCATAAACATGAAATTTCTTCTAACTAATTTAATTCATTTTACAACTAACTGATTTCATGTTGCTTACAACTATGAATCTCAACCAGATATAAGGATTTGATGTTGCAACTCAAGGCTTGCGGGGTTGATAAATCTAAGGAGGAGAAACAAATGGTTCTCACCATTCTCTCCAAACTAGGTCCTGAATTCTCAGTGTTTGTATCCACATTCCATTCAGTGAAATTCTCCTCTGGATCCACTTGGAAGATTCCTTCTCTTGAGGAATTTATCGAATCTCTGACATAAGAGCATAACAAGCTCATCAACATGGGAAAAATCAAAGTCCCAAAGGCGCATGCACTTTCTGTGCAATATGGAAGTGTTAATCAATATCATAAGTCTGAATATAAAGACAAAATAAAATCTCATTCAAATCCGAAGAAGGAAGGGTACTCAAAACCCTTCAACGATGGCTCTAGATCCAAAGGTGGAAATGGAAGAAAATGGGAGAAATGCACATACTTCCATAAATGATTCCATCCATAATCCACATGTATGAAGAGATAGATAGATATAATGACCCAAATACTTCAGCAAAATAACCTTGGAGATCGCATCCTCGAGGGTGCCAAGAAGAAGAAGCCAGAAGATCAGAATACTAAGAAAGACAATTCTAGCCATGCTTTGATTTCCATCAAATCCTTTCCCGATGCTTGGATTGTAGATTCATGAGCATCACACCACATCAATTCCAAAAAACAAGTTTATTATTCATTGGATGCATTCAAAGGTCTTCCCATTCTAACAGGGGACAACTCTCCAATCGAGGTCACCGACAAAGGAAGGATTGAACTCACAAATGGAAGCTTTGAGAATGTGCTACACGTTCCCAAAATTTCCATCAATCTTATCTCCGTGTATCAGATGAAATATTCCGGCACTGGAAAGAAATTTATATTCACACCTGATGTAATGGATATCTATGACATGGAAACCAATTTGATGGGTTCTACCGTTGAGGTAAATCATCAATCTAGGATTTACACATTTTCTGAATCTATTGAACCAGATTCTTCTTTACTGCTCATCCATGTTGATGAAAGTAGTAGGATATGGCATGAAAGGTTCCGACATTTAAATTTTAGATACATGAAACAACATAGAAAGCAAGGCTTGGTTGATGGTCTACTAGACATCCATTTCTCCAAAGTAATCTGTGAGGGATGTGTTCTTGGAAAACACCCTCAAGAGAAATTCGACAAAGGAAAGACTCATAGAGCTTCCTCTCCTTTAGATTTGATCCTTAGTGACCTCATGAGCCCTTTTTTGCATCCATCAATAAACAAGGCGAGGCATGTGCTCATTTTTTTTTATTATTTCTCACGCTTCACATGGATTTACTTTCTTAGGAAAAAATCAGAGGTCTTTCAACACCTCAAAGATTTCAAATCCCTGGTTGAGACACAATTAGGAAAGAAAATTGAAATCCTTCGAACTAATAACGAGGAAGAGTCTGTAAACCATGAGATCCATAATATTTTTCATGAGGTAGGGTTTTAGTAGAAACACACAATTACCTATACTCCGCAGTAAACAGAGTTACTGAGCGGAAAAATAGATCTCTAAAAGAGATGAAATCTTGCATGCTACATGCAAAGTCACTTCCACAGAGATTATGGGCCGAAGAACTTAATTTTGCAACCTACATCCAAAATATATTTTCCCATAGATATGTCAAGGATAAGAGACCCTATGATGCTTGGAGCATCCTCAAACCGAAAGTGACCCATTTTTGTATTTTCGGTTCACATCCATGGGCCCAGATTCCCTCTAAAAAGAGGAAGGCACTTGATCCACAGAAAACAGAGTGTAACGTTTTTGGATACCCCAATGATGTGAATGGATATATACTTATTGATCTTTCCTTTGAATGACTCATCATTGAGCAAAGTTTCCAATTCGAGGAAAGTGTCTCACATGTACCTCAAAAACCGCATGCAAACACTTTTGTTCTTCCATCTGTCAGAGATGAAGAGCATGCACATGTTGACTCTTCTTTATATGAGAGTTATGATTCATAGGATTCAGATGATCCAGATATAGATTAGATACAGTCAAATGCAGATTCAGTGCATGCAGATGTAGATGTAGAGCCAGAGAAGAGGCCCAAGTGGGCCCAGACTACTCTTCAAGATGCAGGGGAATTTTTTGGTGATCTAGCTGATACTAGGGGTACTCGATCTGATTTCAAGGATCCTCGTCTTGCACTCACTTCCACTGAACCATTTCTACCAAGGCATCTTTTCTTGGTTCAGTCTTCACATCCATAGTCTTATGGCAGGGCTTCTGGAAATCCCTTTTGGGAATCTGCCATGGAGGAGGAGTACAACTCTCTCCTCGAGAACCAGACTTAGGATCTTGTTCCCCTTCCTTCAAGAAGGAAACTTGTCAAGTGAAAATGGGTCTACAGGACCAAGAGCGTAGTGGATGGATAGATTAGTAGATATAAAGCTAGGATAGTTTCCAAGGGATTTTAGTAGGTGCATGGAATTGATTAGGATGAGACCTTTTCTCAAGTAGATAAGATGGATTCCATATGTTTGGCACTTTCCATTGCAACATCCAAGGGATGGGAAGTCCATCATATGGAAGTGAAGAATGCATTTCATCACAACGATCTCTCTTAGGAAATCTATATGAAGTAGCCACGGGGATTTATGTAGGATTCATCTTTGGTCTGTCAACTGAAGAAGTCTCTTTGTGGCCTCAAGTAGGATCCTGGGGCATGGTATGCCAATATGGACTCCTACCTATTGTCATAGAACTTTGTACGTTGTAAGTCAGACCCAAATGTTTACATGCTCAGGATGACTGACTCACTTCTATTCCTAGTTCTGTATGTTGATGATTTGTTGATCACCAGTTGCTCGACTTCAACAATTGTTGTAGTCAAGAGGATTCTACATGATAGGTTCTTGATGATGAAATTGGGTCCTCTACACTTCTTCCTTGGAATCAAGACCAATTAAGATGCATTAGGCATCAAACTGTCTTAGGCCAAGTATGCACGAAATATCCTTAAGAGATTTCACATAAAAAACTCCAAGTCCACCCCAACTCCTTTCCTATCAAGAGTCAGACTTGAGGATGGCGGGGTCACCCCACTGGTTGAAATCACACTATATAGACAACAAGTGGGGAGCTTGTTCTATCTCACACACTCCATACCAGACCTCTCCTATGCAGTTGGAACAGTCTCCAGGTTCATGCAGGAGCCGCAAGAGCTGCATGAGATACATTGTTCATTATCAACCATAATGACTCTCTTTCTCTTCTAGTTACATTAGTATACACATCTCCACATGTTATGTCTAATCATTGGGCACTTTCGAATATAACACCAAAAATATACAATGATTTCACCACATTGGGAAGATCTGAGAGTAGAGGATTTGCTATAAAGCATAACCCAAACAACACTTTTGTGGGCACTTTTAAGGCAATTTCAAATCTACATAGTTTTGAATATATATTCTGGGGGGGATTCTTCTTACTTAGTAGTGCAACCATTCCAATCGAGCCTTTAGTTTCCTCTAAAGTTTCCCTTGTCACAAGATTCGATACACGATCCTTTTGAAGGGAAAGCTATTGACCTTTTCCTCCTCATTTCTAACAAGGATGTTTTTCCTAATACAAAGAGGCCAAAACCTATTTAATTTCTATTAACAATGCATCTAATTCTCATTCTGAACCCTAGATTTGATGGATTTGAACTCTAGTTATTTTCCCTAGCTTATAGATGTGCATTGATATTACAACTATCCTCAACATGTGTTCCCAATAGAGGAATCATACAGTTTGCTACAACACTTCAAATAATGTTCCATTGTGATACTTTTGGCTATGGATTTAACTAATCACCTATTTTTATATGTGGTTGCATTACTCATTGTAGTTTGTCTTCACACAACTATCTCCAATGATAAGTAGGTATTTGTACATGGGTTAAGTCTTGATCTATACCATAGTTCCCATTTTTTATTTTTTCTATGTAGTTTGTAGCCTTCATGTCCAATGAATTCAACAATTCCTTGGACACCAATAATCCACATATTGGCCTTAAGACTCATTCTCATGGCCTTCTACCATGCCTTCACATCATACACGTTCTTCAACTAATATTGAATCCCTTCATTCCCATGAAATAATAGAGCTTGATATCTCCCTCAAAGGAGCAATTCACAAACATATTTAGAATACCACCCCAATTTGCCAACTAGACACATGCATTTCTCTATTCATAGATGTGCAATATCATTGCCTATTTCAAACTATATCTCAACATGACTGAAACTTGGCATCTGTGCCTTCTAGAATACCAACTCAATGACATGGCCCTAGCATGGTGGCAATCCCACTTTGAACTTGAGGCGTCACACTCTACCAATCCACTTTTGAGTGCATTAACACTTGGGATGCATTTCCCCCAACAATTCAAAGGTGTTTTTACCCTCCAGGGTACTTGCAGTATTTATGTGCCAATGGTTACAACTATTGCAAACTCTTGGTCAAACCATCTAGCACTATATTGAGATATTCACGAAACTTCAAGTAAAGCTCCACATCATTACAGTATAAAATGTACTCATCTTTAAATTTAATTCTAGGTTATTATCTATTTTTCACTATGAAGTTGCCTTCTTTGAGAGTCTTACACTAGACAAGGATTTTATCCTTGCTCTAGCATGGAACACAAACTAGATCACAAAACCCCCTCACTTTGTTATTCTCCTCCTCCATCACCCTCCCACACTAATCAGTGGAGCCACCATCACCATATCTCTTCCCATTCCTTTACAAATTGTGGGGTACTTCTACAGTAAGTCCCCAACCACCCCAGGAACCCCATTATGTCACCCGTTCTCCTAAAATTTATACCTCACCCAGGGTATTAATGAATCGTTCCAACCCCCACCACCTTCTTCAACTACCCAACCCCTCTATGTTCCCCCTCATTAACATACCCAACAATAAACCACCACCCAAGGGTGGCACCTAAATACCCCTCTTGAACTAGATACCATACCTTGACCCATCAACTTCTCTCCTCCATTTCTTACCCCACCCAATGCTAGCATATTGTTGTCTTGTCCTCCACTTAGCCACCCCCTCCTTTTCCAAATCATATATATACCCCCTAATAAACATACCCATCAACGCTTTAACGTTGTTGGGATTTCCAATATGCACTTCACACATGTTGCACACCCTTCTAGATCTCTTATTGGCACCTTTGATCAAGGTAGAAAATATGGTGGCCACAGAGTAGCCACATCTTGAGCATCATCACATCTTTAGAAATCATTCCCACATATAGGGAACCATACAAGTACACAAACTTCTAAAGAAATGAAGGCCATTGAAGTTTGCATAGTTAGACAAGATGAGGTCCACTCTCAAGTACTAGAAGCAACTTCTCGAACACATATAGTGAAGACTGCTAGTCACGAAAATGTACCTCCAGAAGAAAGTATCCAAGATTTGGTTCCAGCATGGGCAGATCTTCAAAGAAATCATTCAAAACTAGGCAACAACTCCACTCTCCTTACGATGCCACCTCTTCTTGCAAAACACCGCTCAACATTAAAAAAAATTATGTCCAATCCTTTCTAAATCCATTCCTAAATTGAGAGGAAAGATGGGATGTTTTTAATCTAAATCAAGAAGAATTAGTATGGAGTAGGGATGCTATCACTCAACTCGTGCCTCTAGGAAGGCACACCCCCTCTTGATAGAATGTTCCTCAAGGAACTAGTTAGAGTTTGGTAGATTAATTGCATATGTTTAGCAGTTGTATGCATTCCTTTATTTATTATTTCTTCCTTCCTTTGAGATCCATGTATCTTAATTTATTATTTTTTATTGACCCATTATAAACACTATAGATTATCTCTTCATTTTATGTTATATTTCCTTTTTTTAAAAGTATTCAATCTTAGTTTGTTGGTTTTCCAAATGTAAGGCACATGTGGTTCCATTTCATCTTTGTGGGGCTAGGTGAGGAGCCTTTGGTACTATTTTATAAAATAATTTAGTGATGCAAACATATAATCCCTAATATAGTACATTTTATTTCAAGTATTTTTTCCCTAATTGATTAACTTTTCAACCTCTCTGTAATAAAATTGGTACTATCTTATAAAAAAAATTAGTGATGCAGACATATAATGCCTAATATACTACATTTCAAGTATTTTTTTCCTAATTGATTAACTTTTGAACCTCTCTGTATTAAAATTAGTGTGAAGTTTTCCCAACTAACTAACAAAGATAAGCATGAAAATGTGAATGAGAGATCCAATACTGATTTTTTTATTTTTTAATATGGATATTAGCATTGCTTTTCATTAAAATGTTTGATATGTAGTATTATTAAAATATCGTAAATTTAATATAATTGATTGCAATTACAAATTGATGTTTTTCAAAATTTACATAAATAGATTCGTCTCATAATGTCAAAGAAGACTTTGAACCCGAAATTGAAGTAGAAGACGTTGAAACCGAAATTGAAGCAGAAGACGAATCACCTATAGGTATGTACATAAATTTAGATAATACAAGATGAACACTCAAATATATATAATTTAGTGAATTTATGTTCCTGTTATGTTTTTTAATATAAACTTTAAATTGAAATATACAGGAGAATCTATCAACGTTGATGATGAAATATTAGAAAATATTGATACTGACAAATTTGGGAAGAAAAATGTTAAGCATTATATGAGATATCGAACTAAGAATATGTATAATACTTTTTTCAAAGATGAATCAGTAACAGTACAAGCTCAACTTTTACTTTGTCTAATGAAGTCAAGAAAGATAAAATAAGCTACATCATTATTGAGTATTCAAAAGTCAACAAAGGATACAAAGGTGACATAGAATGTCTTTAACAATATAACTAGTGTATTAAAAGATTTTGGAAAATCTCGAAAAGAAGATGTCCATGTTGCATGTAGAGTGATACAAACAACAGTTATTTCATCTAGCAATATAAAAGATGGTTTGACACGACACATGGCAAAAACGATGGGAACGTCAAGAATTTTTTTTCACAAACATAGAAAATTTCATTTCCAAATAGATGTAAATGATGAATTGGCTTGTTGGACAGTGATTTCTCGACAACCTTAAAAAGATAGACTTGCAAAAAATGTTAAAGAATTGGACCGTAATTGTTGGTTGGAAGAATATCGTGTTTCACCACATACAAGGGATGTGTTGCGACAACGAATAGCACGAAATCAATATGAAGAACATCCAAAACATATATTGCCAATGACACAAATAGAGTTGTTTAGTAAGTTCAAAGAAGAGCACAAAGAAGTTAAAATTTCCATCGATACATTTGTGCAACAAAAACCATGGTTTTTTAGACCCATCACTGTCTGTGACACGTGTTGTTGTCGTTATCATGTGGATTTTGAGTTTTATTACGATACTTTTTGGGGTTTTGGTAAAACTTTATGGCCAGGTTCACCTCCTCCTTCCACATTCCGTGTTTTATATCTGAAATTCTATGTGAAAGAGAAGATGATTTATTTTACAAAAAAAAAATGTGTTGGTGGAAAGAAATGTGATCGTTGTGGAAATCTAAGTTTGTTTCATTCAAAGTATCATATTGATATGAATGATCAATATTTTTCTAATATAAGAGTCAATTGGAAGAGATATGAATATATGAGCAACACGGCTCCACATTCTTCAAACGTTATTTCCAAAAGGATTGATTTGAAGGTAGATAATATCAGCGTGATCGAATTTTTGAAGAAGTTTGAGGAAGAAATATATAAATGCACTAAGAATTCACATAGATCTTGATGGAAAGATATACAATTCAAACAATCCCGTGAAGTGTTTCCACCAGGGACAATTTTGTCTATAGTTGATTTTGCAGAGAATTACACATTCGCTGCACAAAAATAAATACAGAGCGAATATTATCATTCTGATCAAGTCACGATATTTGTCCACGTTCTATATAGACATGCTCAACAGAGTCTTCCAAACATAGAAAGAACCAATGACAATCGACATGTTATTAAAGAATATCACTTTTATATAAGTGATGATCGAGCACACGACACACATTATGTACAACATTGTTTTGATAAATTTTATGATTCATTGAAAGAACGCGGAATAATATTCGATCGACATTGGATATGGTCTTATCAGTGTACGGGTCAGTTCAAATCTACACGATCATTCTATTGGTTATGTCGTCTTCATAAAAAATTAAACATTACACATTGTTGGATTTTTTTTGAGACTGGTCATGGAAAAAGAGAGCACGACGGTGCAGGGGCATGTATAAAACGAGCACTTCGAAGGTATCAGCTGAACCCTCATTCCGATCGATTTGAATCCCCTAAACAAGTTGTTGAATGGAGCAACATGGCACTAAGCCATGAATATAATCCATCAAGGGATGTGCGTAGGTGTGTCTATATATAAATGTTACATGTATGTGCACAGGATATATAAATTTGAACGTGTTCAAATTTATATTCAATCTTCAATCATTTTCTTGAGATATTTCAAGTTAACAAGTTCTTGTCTTGTGTAGGTTTTTTTGGTATGTTGGAATCCAAGATAGAAATAGATCAATCCCATATGATGCCAGTACAATACCTGGGACAAGAAAAATACATTTAGTTAAAACAAAATGTTTTCAAAATGGGTTTGCATTTGATAGACGAAATGACTCTTGTTTTTGTTCAGTTTGCATAGAGAACACATAATCCATAGATATTTGTGAGAACGAAAATGAAGGATATGTTAAAGCTTGGAGACATACTGAACTTAATGTAAAAGGGAAAATGCCACTTGCAAGCTCAGAGGAGATGGAATCAAATGAAACTATAGTGTTGTTAGGATATTTAGACACTTAGGAGTTAGTTAAGATCTACTTGGTATAATATGTCGTTAGGTAAAAGTGTGTTTCTTTAGTATGCATTACTATGCATTTGTAGTTAGGAAATCCGACGGTCACGATATGTTCCCGACATAGAGTGATCCGACGATTCATACTCTCCTTGATCTTAACGGCCATTGATATGTGGCTTAACACCCGATCGGTCCATGATCTCTATTTAAAGAGCATGGAGGGTCATTTGCCGATGATCGATTGTGAGAAACTCTCTTGTAAAATCTCTCTGTAATCTTTTTCTTTG
>JZKD02S1673488.1:835760-851366 GCA_000966675.3 Picea glauca | reverse complement strand
AGCATGGAGGGTCATTTTCCGATGATCGATTGTGAGAAACTCTCTTGTAAAATCTCTCTGTAATCTTTTTCTTTGCATTAATAAACTGCTCCAAGTGGCCACATTGGCTGGGGCCATGGATGTTTCCCCATAGGGGTTTTACCACGCGAAAACATCGGTGTGTTGATCTTTGATCTGGTTATGTGAGTGGTTACTGAAGGTGTTCGTCCTCTGTTGGAATACCTGTGTTGTTGAACAAGTGTCAATTGATTGCGATAGAGTTTATGATCTTGTTAGAGAAGGTAAAATTTTGAGGTTAAATTTTTTTCAAATAACTTGTAGATACATACTAAAGAAAAATTGATTTCATTTTCTAATGCATGTCATAACATAGGTGTGAATGATAATGGCACTTGCATGCACTTGTTTGTCAACTATTTAGGACATGAAGTTGCTACAGATTTCTTCGAACTCCCCCCTAAAGTCTTTTCGACTTGGGATGAACTAACTTGATAGTTTAAATCAACTTATGGGTAGCCTAAAAACCCAACAGATAAATTACGGATATATAATAACATTATTTATAATAATGGTGAAACAATCAAGTCTTTCAATATCCGCTTCACCAAATTATATAAACAAATCCCTAAATAATCTGACCTCATAACCAATCTTCTTTTATCCAATAATATAATGCATTGTCCTTTTCTTATCATCAAAGATTAGAAGCGAAGAATGTAACAAATTTAGGGTCTGTACTTTAAATTTTTTTAGAGGATGAAGAAAAATTGGAAATAACTGGTCTTCCCAAGCAAGATTTTGTTAAGAAGACTGATATGTCAACAATTTTGCAGGTTGTTTAAGATATGAGAAATCAAATGATTGCTTATGCTTATGAGAGGAAAGGGGTCACTTCAACGCCAACTCCTACTGAGTCTTCCATACAAGTTGTTTTGACAAATCATCCAAATATCACTTATTTCCATAATAAACCAAAGGATATTCTGTCTAGGGATTGGTATGATTTCTTTGATGATAATCATGAAGAAAGTACTTGTGAAGTCAATAAAAGAGCACAAGAGAAAACATTTGGCAAAAATATTGAAACAACTATCGTTTCTTTAGATTGGGCTCGTGAATAGGATGTAATGATGGTAAACACAAGGAATAAATCATATGCAAATAAAGGGAATAGTGGTAATCCAAAAACCACTTTTTCGTTTATTTCATCGTCTCAAGATACAAATCCTCAGGTTGCTATGACAACTCGAAGTCAAGAGGTATCAACCTCTTTTCCTCCATCAAATTATAACATTATTAAGAAACTAGCTAATATAAAAGCATATGCATCTCTCTTGGACATGGTCATCGTCCCGGAACAAAAACAACATCTGAAGAATTATATGGAAGGTAAACATTCTACAATAGGTAGTTTATATGAAATTTATGATGGATATTATTCACATGTAAATAAGTTAGGTGTAAATAATTTTAGAAACTCTATAAAATATCCTCCCTTTTATATAGCTGTAATAATAATTGATAGGATAGCTCATTGTTCCTTAACAGATGGTGGATTCGGCCCTAGTGTAATGTCATGGAAGAACTAGGACTCTCATGTACAAATGAAAATTCTAGAAGTATGTTGTCCTATAATAATCAACAAAAAACAACGATTGGTGACATCAATGATGTAACTTTATTTCTTTGTACCCATCCTAAAATTAGAACCACATTGAATATTCAAGTAATTTATATTCTCGTTAATAATTATTCCATTATTATGGGTAGAGATTGGTAGATTTGTAACATCCCCCAGCCCATCTGAGGGACATTATAATGTGGAATACTCATAAACATGAAATTTATTCTAACTAATTAAATTCATTTTACAACCAACTGATTTCCTATTGCTTACAACTATGATTCTCAACCAGATTTAATTGCTAATTGTTACCACTATTTATATGCATCTACAACATGTTAAAATAGATATGAATGCAATTATTAAAATTCATTACAACGACATATAAATCATTCTCATTTAATTTACAATGATCATGCACAACAATAATCTCATGAAATAACACAACAAGATAAAACACTTTTCTTTTAACAATGGTTGTGGAACCAACTGCTTGGGATGAATGTTCCACCCAACCATAGACTAACTATTCCAAATCTCAACAGCTAGTCACCCCCAAGATGAGTCTAGTAATAAAAAAAAGAGGGTGGTCTCTCACAGTCCAGTCACACCTCAGAAAAATCACAACCCACTGATATATTCCTACAACTATCTCGATTTTCCACCATCTCTTTTCCTCTTTAGCTTCCCAACCCAAGGAATGTGCCCCTACACTGATCTCAGTCCCTTGGGTGTCCCATTGGAGTTACTTCACACACACCTAGGATTTTTTTTCCTAAGTTTTTTCCTATGTTTATTATTCATTATTCAGTCTCCTATATTTTATGACGAATATTCCTCCATGGAGAATATTCTCTTCAATTTTCACTTCAGTTTGATCAGTTGAGTGGAGTCTAGATGATACATTGGGATTATCACCATGCATCATTGGGATTCACCAACTAATGCAAATTGTCCTTGGTATCATCACCATAATAGCACATTACTCATGATTCCCTGATCTCCTCCTCACTTCACTATGTTTTAGTTAGTTAACTGAAGACTGATAGACTAGTTAACTCAACTAGGTGGAAGTTCACTCCCGTAACTGCCCGAGAGACTAGAATAGGTGGCAGTTTACTCCTGTAACTGTTGGTGTTTGTCTACATCACTCTAGACCACCACTCTGGCACATTGGCTTCTCCTCCAGTGTGCATTGGTTGATTTATACAAAGTATTTCATGTGTAAAATATTAATTATTCATTTGGTTAATGAGAATTCTTCCATTGTTTCTCTCCTACTTCTCTTTTCTCTGCAATTGTGTATGTCATTTCCTAGATAGATCTATTCTGTGAATTTTCAACACATTTACATGGTATCAGTCCGACATACTGCTAGGGAAAAGACACACCGAATTATTTTTGCAGTTGTCGAAGATTGAGGGCATCAGAAAAATGGAATTTTCAAAATAATTCATTCTTACACCTTACAATTACATTGCATGGAAGGATAAGATGATCATGCATATTCGAAGCAGAGGATTGTAAAAGTTAACCATGAACAAAGAGATAGAACCAACATCATCCATAAGAAAATCCAAGTATCTAAATTGAATGGATGAAGCATTCGAAACAATTTGTAGTCTCATTTCTCTTGATCTCCTCTTTCGCATATCTTCCTGTAAAACCCCCATTGAATCCTAGACCACCATGGAAGCGATTTTTGGAAAACATGATGAGACGAGGGGACGCATGATCTAGGTGTAATTGCTCATATTGGATCCAAAAATCTTCGACAATCTCCAAGATTTATTTACCAAATATAAGGATTTGATGTTGCAACTCAAGGCTTGGAGGGTTGATAAATATAAGGAGGAGAAACAAATGGTTATCACCATTCTCTCCAAACTAGGTCCTGAATTCTCAGTGTTTGTACCCACATTCCATTTAGTGAAATTCTTCTCAGGATCCACTTGGAAGATTCCTTCTCTTGAGGAATTTATCGAATCTCTAACATAAGAGCATGACAAGCTCATCAACATGGGAAAAATCAAAGTCCCAAAGGCGCATGCACTTACTATGCAAGATGGAAGCGTCCATCAATATCATAAGTCTGAATCTAAAGACAAAAGGAAATCTCATTCAAATCCGAAGAAGGAAGGGTACTCAAAACCCTTCAACGATGGCTCTGGATCGAAAGGTGGAAATGGAAGAAAACGGGAGAAATGTGCATACTTCCATAAATGATTCCATCCAGAATCCACATGTATGAATAAATAGATAGATATAATGACCCAAATACTTCAACAAAATAACCTTGGAGATCGCATCCCCGAGGGTGCCAAGAAGAAGAAGCTAGAAGATCAGAATCCTAAGAAAGACAATTCTAGCCATGCTTTGATTTCCATCAAATCCTCTCCTGATGCTTGGATCGTAGATTCAGGAGCATCACACCACATCGATTCCCAAATTTTTTTTTATTATTCATTGGATGCATTCAAAGGTCTTCCCATTCTAACGGGGGACAACTCTCCAATTGAGGTCACCGACAAAGGAAGGATTGAAGTCACAAACGGAAGCTTTGAGAATGTGCTACACGTTCCCAAAATTTCCATCAATCTTCTCTCCATGTATCAGATGACATATTCTGTCACTAGAAATAAATTCATATTCACACCCGATGCAATGGATATCTATGACATGGAAACCAATTCGATGGGTTCTACCGGTGAGGTAAATCATCAATCTAGGATTTACACATTTTATGAATTTATTTAACGAGATTCTTCTTTACTGCTTAACCATGTTGATGAAAGTAGTAGGATATGGCATGAAATGTTTGGGAATTTAAATTTTAGATACATGAAACAACTTAGAAAGCAAGGCTTGGTTGATGGTCTACTAGACATCCATTTCTCCAAAGGAATCTGTGAGGGATGTCTTCTTGGAAAACACCCTCAAGAGAAATTCGACAAAGGAAAGACTCATAGAGCTTCCTCTCCTTTAGATTTGATCCTTAGTGACCTCATGAGCCCTTTTTTGCATCCATCAATCAACAAAGCGAGGTATGTGCTCATTTATTTTTATTATTTCTCACGCTTCACATGGATTTACTTTCTTAGGAAAAAATCAGAGGTCTTTCAACACCTCAAAGATTTCAAATCCCTGGTTGAGACACAGTTAGGAAAGAAAATCGAAATCCTTCGAACCAATAATGAGGCAGAGTATGTAAACCATGAGATCCATAATATTTTTCATGAGGTGGGGTTTTAGTTGCAACACACAATTAACTATACTCCGCAGTAAAACAGAGTTACTGAGCGGAAAAATAGATCTCTAAAAGAGATGGCATCTTGCATGCTACATGCAAAGTCACTTCCACATAGATTATGGGCCGAAGCACTTAATTGTGAAACCTGCATCCAAAATATATTATCCCATAGATCTGTCCAAGATAAGACCCCCTATGATGCTTGGAGCATTCTCAAACTAGAAGTGACCCATTTTTGTATTTTCGGTTCACGTCCATGGGCCCAGATTCCCTCTGAAAAGAGGAAGGAACTTGATCCACAGAAAACAGAGTGTAACTTTTTTGGATACCCCAATGATGTGAATGGATATATACTTATTGATCTTTCCTTGGAACGACTTATCATTGAGCGAAGTTTCCAATTCGAGGAAAGTGTCTCGCATGTACCTAAAAACTGCATGCAAACACTTTTGTTCTTCCATCTGTCAGAGATGAAGAGTATGCACATGTTGACTCTTCTTTATATGAGAGTTATGATTTATAGGATTCAGATGATCCAGATATATATTAGATACAGTCAGATGCAGATTCAGTGCATGTAAATGCAGATGTAGAGCTAGAGAAGAGGCCCAAGTGGGCCCAGACTACTCTTCAAGATGCAGGGGAATTTTTTTGTGATCTAGCTAATACTAGGGGGACTCGATATGATTTCGAGGATCCTCCTCTTTCACTCACTTCCACTAAACCATTTATACCCAGACATCTTTTCTTGGTTCAGTCTTCACATCCATAGTCTTATGGCGGGGCTGCTGAAAATCCCTTTTGGGAATCTGCCATGGAGGAGGAGTACAACTCCCTCCTTGAGAACCAGACTTAGGATCTGGTTCCCCTTCCTTCAATAAGGAAACTTGTCAAGTGAAAATGGGTCTATAGGACCAAGAGCGTAGAGGATGGATAGATTAGCAGATACAAAGCTAGGATAGTTTCCAAAGGCTTTTAGCATGTGCATGGAATTGACTAGGATGAGATCTTTTCTCGAGTAGAAAAGATGGATTCCATATGTTTGGCACTTTCCATTGCAACATCCAAGGGATGGGAAGTCCATCATATGAAAGTGAAGAATTCATTTCATCACAATGAACTCTCTTAGGAAATCTATATGGAGTAGCCACAGGGATTTATGTAGGATTCATCTTTGGTATGTCAACTAAAGAAGTCTCTTTATGGCCTCAAGTAGGATCCGAGGGCATGGTGCCAATATGGAATCCTACCTGTTGTCACATAACTTTGTATGTTGTAAGTCAGACCCAAATGCTTATATGCTCAGGACGACTGACTCACTTGTATTCCCAGTTTTGTATGTTGATGATTTGTTGATCATCAGTTGCTCGACTTCAACGATTGTTGTAGTCAAGAGGATTCTACATGATAGGTTCTTGATCATGAAATTGGGTCCTCTAAACTTCTTCCTTGGACTCGATACAAGTCAGGATGCATCAGGCATCAAACTGTCTCAAGCCAAGTATGCACGAAATATCCTTGAGAGATTTCACATAAAAAAATCCAAGTCTACCCCGAATCCTTTCCTATCAGGAGTCAGACTTGAGGATGGCGGGGACACCCCACTGGTTGACATCACACTATACAGACAACAAGTGGGGAGCTTGTTCTATCTTACACACTCCATACCAGACCTCTCCTATGCAGTTGGCACAGTCTCTAGGTTCATGTAGGAGCCGCATGAGCTACATTGTTCATTATCAACCACAATGATTGTCTTTCTCTTCTAGTTACATTAGTATACACATCTCCACATGTTATTTCTAAGCATTGGGCACTTTCGAATATAACACCCAAAATATACAATTCTTTCTCCACATTGGGCACATCTGAGAGTAGAGGATTTGCTATAAAGCATAACCCAAACAACACTTTTGTGGGCACTTTTAAGGCAATTTCAAATCTACAGAGTTTTGAATATATATTCTGGGGGGGATTCTTCTTACTTAGTAGTGCAACCATTCCAATTGAGCCTTTAGTTTCCTCTAAAGTTTCCCTTGTCACAAGATTCGATACACGATCCTTTTGAAGGGAAATCTATTGACCTTTTTCTTCCTCATTTCTAACAAGGATGTTTTTCCTAATACAAAGAGGCCAGAACCTATTTAATTTCTATTAAAAATGCATCTAATTCTCATTATGAACCCTAGATTTGATGGATTTGAACTCTAGTTATTTTCTGTAGCTTATAGATGTGCATTGATATTACAACTATCCTCAGCATGTGTTCCCAATAGAGGAATCATACAGTTTGCTACAACACTTCAAATAATGTTCCATTGTGATACTTTTGGCTATGGATTTAACTAATCACCTATTTTTATATGTGGTTGCATTACTCATTGTAGTTTGTCTTCACACAACTATCTCCAATGATAAGCATGTAGTTGTACATGGGTAAGTCTCGATCTATACCATAGTTCCCATTTTTTATTTTTTCTATGTAGTTTGTAGCCTTCATGTCCAATGAATTCAACAATTCCTTGGACACCAATAATCCACATATTGGCATTAAGACTCATTCTCATGGCCTTCTACCATGCCTTCACATCATACACGTTCTTCAACTAATATTGAATCCCTTCATTCCCATGCAATACTAGAGCTTGATATCTCCCTCAAAGGAGCAATTCACAGACATATTTAGAATACCACCCCAATTTTCCAACTAGACACATGCATTTCTCTATTCATGGATGTGCAATCTCACTGCCTATTTCAACCTATATCTCAACATGACTGAAACTTGGCATCTGTGCCTTGTAGAATACCAACTCAATGACATGGCCCTAGCATGGTGGCAATCCCACTTTGAACTTGAGGGGTCACACTCTACCAATCCACTTTTGAGTGCATTAACACTTGGGATGCATTTTCCCCAACAATTTGAAGGTGTTTTTACCCTCCAGGGTACTTGCAGTATTTATGTGCCAATGGTTACAACTATGCCAAAATCTTGGTCAAACCATATAGCACTATATTGAGATATTCACCAAACTTCAAGTAAAACTCCACATCATTACAGTATAAAATGTACTCATCTTTAAATATAATTCTAGGTTATTATCTATTTTTCACTATGAAGTTGCCTTCTTTGAGAGTCTTACACTAGACAAGGATTTTCTCCTTGCTCTAGCATGGAACACAAACTAGATCACAAACCCCCTCACTTTATTATTCTCCTCCTCCATCACCCTCCCTCAGTAATCAGTGGAGCCACCATCACCATATCTCTTCCCATTCCTCTACAAATTGTGGGGTACTTCTACAGTAAGTCCCCAGCCACTCCAGGAACCCCATTATGTCACCCATTCTCCTCAAATTTATACCTCACCCAGGGTATTATTGACTCATTCCAACCCCCACCACCTTCTTCAACTACCCAACCCCTCTATGTTCCCCCTCATTAACATACCCAACAATAAACCACCACCCAAGCTTGGCACCTAAATACCCCTCTTGGCCTAGATACTATACCTTGACCCATCAACTTCTCTCCTCCATTGCTTACCCCACCCAATGGTAGCATATCGTTGTCTTGCCCTCCACTGAGACACCCCCTCCTTTTCCAAATCATATATATACCCCCTAATAAACATACGCATCAACGCTTTAACACTGTTGGGATTTCTAATATTCACTTCACACCCATGTTGCACACCCTTCTAGATCTCTTATTGGCACCTTTGATCAAGGTAGAAAATATGGTGGCCACAAAGTAGCCAGATCTTGAGCATCATCACATATTTAGAAATCATTCCCACATATAGGGAACCATACTAGTACACAAACTTATAAAGAATTGAAGGCCATTGAAGTTTGCATAGTTAGACAAGATGAGGTCCACTCTCAAGTACTAGAAACAGCTTCTCGAACACATATAGTGAAGACTTCTAGTCACAACAATCTACCTCCAGAAGAAAGTATCCAAGATTCGGTTCCAACATGGGCAGATCTTCAAAGAAATCATTCAAAATTAGGCAACAACTCCACTCTCCTTACGTTGCCACCTCTTCTTGCAATACACCGCTCAACATTAAAAAAAATTATGTCCAATCCTTTTCCTCTCCCTAGAGCCATTCCTAAATTGAGAGGAAAGATGGGATGTTTTTTATCTAAACCAAGAAGAATTAGTATGGAGTAGGGATGCTATCACTCAACTCGTGCCTCTAGGAAGACACACCCCCTCTTGATAGAATGTTCCTCTAGGAACTAGTTAGAGTTTGGTAGATTAATTGCATATGTTTAGCAGTTGTATGCATTCCTTTATTTATTATTTCTTCCATCCTTTGAGATCCATGTATCGCAATTTATTATTTTTTATTGACCCATTATAAAATCTATAGATTATCTCTTCATTTTATGTTATATTTCTTTTTTTTAGAGTATTCAATCTTAGTTTGTTGGTTTTCTAAATGTAAGACACATGTGGTTCCATTTCATCTTTGTGGGGCTAGGTGAGGAGCCCTTGATACTATTTTATAAAATAATTTAGTGATACAGACATATAATCCCTAATATAGTACATGTCAAGTATTTTTTTCCTACTTAATTAACTTTTCAACTTCTCTATATTAAAATTAGTGTAAAGTTTTCCCACATAACTAACAAAGATAAGCATGAAAAATGTGAAGAGAGATCCAATACTGACCTTTTTTTTTTTTTTTTAAATTTGGATGTTAAAATTACTTTTCATTAAGATGTTAGAGATCCAATTCTGACTTTTTTTTTTTTTTTAATATGGATGTTAACATTGCTTTTCATTAAGATGATGTTTGATATGTAGTATTATTAGAAATTAAATAAGAATCCTTTATATTTTTTGATTTTTTTGATTTTTTTCAAGTTAATCAAATTTAAAATTAAAATAGATAAAATAAAAATTGTGTAATTAATTATAAAATATTTAAATTATTAATTATTTGTGAAAAAATTCACTAATTTCACAATTCAAAATTTAAAAATATATAAAATAATTTATACATAAATCTACCTGTTAAAAAATCCATATTAACTTTAACAATTAGATGGATCATCAATCAATCAATTATTAACAAAAGAGAATTGGATAAATATTGTAGCAAGAACACAGAATAACTGTTATTTTCTTTCATAAAAGAATCGATTAGGCACATAATCTAAAAATATATGGAGTAATGCATAACAAGCGACTTAAAAAAAGATGGAGCATCATATATTTTCACAAGAAAGTTCCTTGTTGGCTTTTGTTTAACCAGTATTAAAATTATCCACCAATTAATTATTAAAATATTGGAGAAAGATTAAAAATTTACAGCACCAACCCACAGATATAATTATTAATTAGACACAAATAAATGAATGCTAACTTTTCACATAATATGGAAAGTCCTCATTCTTTACAAATAAAACAAAATAAATCTGCATGTTAAATCTTAACCTCAATCACCTCAAATGCGAAGAACATTCTCCCTTGAATAATAAGAATATTGATTATCACTGCTCCCGGTTTTTTCCCTCATTGAATTTCCACATAAATTACTATATCAAGTGTATGATTGATGTGTTTGGTTTAATGAGTATTTGATCTTACTCTGTTATATGCTATCTGTCATAAACCTCTTGAAAAGAGCGATAACCAGTGGTTGATACTAGTGAAAGGAGGTATTAAAGTGGATTTTATTTTATTTTATTTATTAAAGTGGACTCTTGGTTACATTACCCACACGAGGTATGAAGTTAGCAAATATGCATAGTGCCCGTGGTATGAAATCAAATTTTTGGTTTTTCATTATGCTCAAGTCATATTTTATGGAGGATTGCTTTTATGGTGAATTTGAGGTGAACGTTTGTGTTCTTAAAAGGTTTGAAGGTATATAATATATTATATATTTTGGCTTAAATTTTTTTAAATTAATATTTTTATTTTTGGGTTAATCTTGAATCTTAAAATTGGTTTCTCCACATATTATAGAAGACTTGGTTTTATAAGTATTGGTTTTGGAGTTTTCTGGTAATGGAAAAAGTGCAGAGTTCCAAATTTGCGGTGGAAAAGCTCAGTGGTAAGAATAGCTTTGCGCTATGGAAGCTCAAGATGTAGGATCTGCTCGTACAACAAGGAAACAATAGGAGCGATGATGATTGAGTCACCATGAAGAAAACAAAATTTGTATTGGATTTGTAGAAATTATTGATTGCATGTAAATGGACATATGTCTATAAGACCTAGATAGACATGTGTACCCCTGGTTCATCAGGTCACCTATGAAAAGTCTAGAGGTAGATTAAATATGTGGGGGGGGTGGGGCATGTATGTTGAGTTAGCCTTAACTTGGTGAAAGAGTTAAATCCATGTTTAGGTCAAAGCAGGTGGTTTTTTGGGTCCATGTGTTTTGACATCCCGTGGTATTCTGTCCATGGATTTGCATGTAATGAAGCCTATAAAAGGCTTGGTGAACTCCATTGTAAATGGGCCTGGAGGTAAGCGATGAAGGCTTACTTGGCTGGTTTTCCCGGATTTGGTCAAAGTTGTTCGAATTCAAAGTTCAAGGTGGAGCAATGTGTTTAGTTTAGAAAGGTGGGTCTGTAGAAAGGTTGATGTGTTGGTAGGTCAATCAAGTGTTTGAGAATTTATGATGAATGTAGGTTCATATCCATGGAACTTGTAAAGTATTAAAGGAAGTTGAGATCAAATATGCATGTTCAGTAATGCCAAGTTGCAACAATAGTTGTGGATAGAAGCGGTCAATGTGCTATTTGGTAACTCGGTCACCATCGGTTGCAAAAGATAGGAAGATTCGGGAAGAGGTATGAACAGGTCATTTGGTAATTACTCAAATGTGAAATTATTTGGTTGTGATGCTTATGGTTTTTTATCAGCTTTCTAAGTAGGACCCGGATCAAACAGGTAGATATTTGATATGGTGATGATGTTAATGGGTGCAGACTATGGGATCCTACTACCCATAGAATCATCATGGATAGAGAGGTAGTGTTTGCTGAATCTCATTTTATAAAATCAAACATAGTAAAATATGAAAGGTTCAAGCATGATTGGTAGTAGAAGGGTATTTGGAAGGTATTGATTTCCATGAAAGTTTTTCACGAGTTGTTAAGAGCTTATTTCTATTCATGTTGTGTTAGCACTAGTTGTGATAGTACAACTAGATGTTAAAATTGTTTTACATGGAGTTTTTTGGATAAGGGGATGTATATGGAATAACTAGAACAATTAGTTCAGAATCATAATAGAAGATTTGTTTGCAAACTAAAAAATCATTGTATGGATTGAAGCATGATAGGAAAATGGTACAAAATGTTTGATTCCTTCATGGTGAGCCAAATTTTACAAGAAGTGAGTATAACCATTGTGTTTATGGTATATCCATTATCTTGGTGTTATATGTTATGCTTGTTGCAAGCACAAACATGGTTGAGGTCAACAGGTTGGCTCAGTTGGTTAGGACGTTTGTTATGAAGGATTTGGGAGTAGCAAAAATAAATCTTGGACATGGAAATACACAGAGACAAGAAATATGGTAAGCCTGGTTATCACAACATAAGTATGTGGTGAAGACACTCATGAAATTCAGTATGAATAATGTAAAACTGGTAAAATCCCTTTGGCTTTCCATTGTAAATTCTCTTTAGGTTTATGTCATAATTGATGAAGAAGAAAAGGATTATATGTCTTGAGTATTATATGCTAGTAGGAAGTTTGATGATTGCGATGGAGAAATGGTCAACATTTCACATGCAGTTGTGGTGTTAGTAGACACATGGAAAAACCAGGTCAAGAGCATGGAAATGGGTGCTTCAAACACAGAAGCACAAGTATCACCTACAATGGTTGCAGTGATTTGGTATATGGTTATGATTCATGATATTTGGACAAGTGCATCGGTTTATTAGACAGGTTACTGATGGAGACATAATGGTCCATACTGGAGTGAATCGTGCAGGCATGTTCACATAACAATATTGTTAGAGAAGTTGTGGATTTGTGATGGTGTTTGGATTCTCTTGCAGGAAAGGTGATGGATGAATTAATTAAGGGCATGATTTATCAGGTAAATTGTTTTCAAGGTGGAGATTGTTGTAAACATGCCAATGAATTTCCTCATGCGGTCACATGCACATGCACATGAACGAAACTATGTTAATGTGCATGCATGAAATCTATTTATGAAAAGCTCATGTAACTATGTGATCTATTCATGATCAGTTTTTGTAACTGAGTTATAGATCGTATATATGCAAGCATACCCATAGAGGTGTGAGTACAATGTGAGAGAAATGTGTAGTGAGTGTGTGAGAACAAGACTCAATACCAAGGTGTTGTGTGTATGAGAGGAGAGGATGGTTGTATTCTTGGGTTGGCTATTGTAATTCTCCCTTGAATAATAAGAATATTGATTAACATTGCTCGTGGTTTTTTCCCTCATTAGGTTTCCACATAAATCACTGTGTCAAGTGTATGATTGATGTGTTTGGTTTAATGTGTGTTTGATATTTCTTTGTTATATGCTATGTTTTTTCTTTTGCTTCCCAACACAATGAATAACATTTCCTTAGGTCAAATATTCTGGCGTTTCATTAAATAAAATGTATCATATCCAGCTAACCCAAACCTTGTCTTTGGACATATTCTAAATCTGTTTAGAAGGAACTACACTTCGAGATTGAAGTGGTATGTATGTTTTGGACATTTTATTTTGTACAGAGGAATATAAAATTATTCCAATGAGAATGAAGGTTAAAAATCCATCTACAATAATTTGTATAGTTGTAAATTTTAATTATTTTAATTAGAATTTTTCATTCAATTATATCAAGAAGATAATTGTTTACTACACAATGAAATGTTATAATTATTGATTATGATGATTACTTTGAAACATGAATAATATGCTAACAAATGAGCTAGTTTCATAATCTTAAAAGAAATCAACTTCTTAAAAGAATTCGACATAGACTCACAAGGGATGGACAAAGCCTTATTGCTCCATGTTGACACATAGTTTATAGATTTGTCATAAGAACATTTTAATATGTTATGATATGACACATCCAAAACAAAAAATACACATCATGTTTGGATATGGAGATTTATATTGGGAAATGCAAATTTTAAAAAGTATTTTATTGTGGTGGTGTAATAAGTGCTATATATGTTGTACAACCAATTAGAATAATAATAATAATAATAATCTATTTTTAAAGTCTATGGAGGTATACATACCCTACCCCCCTCTGGATTTGAACTTGTGACCTCTTAGGAGGAAACACATGTTCTTAACCATTAGGCCCACTCAGGCTGTATATTGAAATACATGAAGGAAACAATAAGACTTGAAATATATTAACCAATTAGAGATGAGAAAAATAAATATTTTTACTATATCAAAAAATATGTATTTATTTTCTTAAGTTAAACATTACATTTTACAAACAAATTTAAAATATAAAGCAAATTAATGTCAAATCAATAACAAACTCATTTCTATAGTCCTTCTTTGGCATGGACTAATAAGAGTTTATGACAATTAGGAATGTAGGCAGGGGAACCAAGGTTAGAGTTAATGTGGATGGCATCATGGCCTCTAACAAAAGAGTTTTCTATTTGGAAGCAATAATTAATCACCTTTATTTGATTGGGAAAGTTACTTTCAACATTATGAATAAACCATGGGCTACTACACTTTGGGAACATGGATGGTTGAGTGCTCAAGAGATTAGCGTGGAAAGAGATATTGTAGTTGAATGGAAAAACTACATTGTTACTCTTTAGAGGGCTCATGTCAGACTCACTCAAGATGAAGATGAACTTATATGGGAAAAATGAGATGGAAGATGTTTACACTGCTAAACTTGGGTATGAATCCTTAATTGGACCGGGCTTGGGGGAAGAAATCTAGTGACGGAAAGAGTTGTCGAAAGTGAAGGCATCACCAAAATATAAAAAACCACAAGCTAAAAAATATAATCTTATTTATATATTTTTAATACGTAAAGAGTCACTATATGGAATATTTGTTCTTAATATGAAATCAATATTAAGAAAAAAACAACCTAAATCGCATAATGCAACAAGTGATGCAATTTTCCAAAATTCGAACATGCCATTTACCATATATGTTACTCATGAAAATGGCATGGATGAATGAATGCTCCAATGGGTGCGAACCTTTTCATATTTTTCTCTTGTAATTTTCTATGGTTGGCAAGATCCCATAATAGGAATAGGTTATCATGATGACTGTTTTGGGCTTTTATACATGAATTATTGTGACCCAACATGGAAATCGATATTAAAAACAAAACAACCTAAAGCCCATAATGAAATAAGTGATGAAATTTTTCAAAATCCGGGCATGCCATTTACCATATAAATTGCTTTGTAGGAGAAAAATATCAAATTTCTCTGCAAATAGCTGAAATGAACTCATGCAAATTCCATGGATGAATGAATCAGAATGAATTCTCCAATGGGTGTGAACCTTTTCATATTTTTCTCTTGTAATTTTCTATGGTTGGTAGGATCTTGTAATAGGAATAGGTTGTCATGATTTCTAACTAGCAGTGACATAAGAATTCCTACATTTGTATCAATATCCCTTAAAAATTATGCCTAATCCCCATTGGCTACATTTTCTTTCGAATATATATATATATATATGTGTGTGTGTGTGTGTGTGTGTGTGTGTGTGTGTGT
>JZKD02S1673488.1:816221-826243 GCA_000966675.3 Picea glauca | reverse complement strand
ACTGATTCTAGACACCCCCCCCCCCGCGCGTAGTTAAAGGTAGAATGGTCGGGGGAGTCCGGAATGCTATGTGCGCCATAGATCTGGGCGCCATGATCTGGAACATTGAAAAGTGCATGGAGCATAAATCAGGAGCAGAGAAATATGTGCTGGGAAAACTTAGGATAAGTGCCTCTTATGGGTTTTACCCAAACTTCTCACATAGAGACCACCAAGGGACTTCGACCAAACTATTCTTAGGCATTTGAGACATAGTGTAACATTTTCATCAAGCTGGTTTCATTGGGGTGAAACAATTGAAGAAACTAACCTACATGCTAACCTATCTTCCTAGGACAATTAACCCAGATTAAACTGTTGAGTTAAGAAATTACTCTACCTAAGGGCTATCTGACCAGGATTAGACAGTCTTGTCATATTTATTCACTAATCTAACCTAAGGTCTATCTGACCAGGATTAGACAGTCTGGTCAGATTTATTCACTAATCTAACCTAAGGGCTATCTGACCAGGATTAGATAGTCTGGTCAGATTTATTCACTAACCTATCAACATTAAATTTAAAAAGAACTTGGCCATGCTTAAAAGGTATGGCCAAGTTACTATTATTGCATGGGGCTTTTATTTCAATTCTTTTATGCCCTCTTTTCCTTCTTTTTCTTTTTCTTTTATCTTTTCAAATTATTTGCAGAATGAAAAATCATTTGTCAACAAAAAGACTAGAGACAGACAATATCCAAGTCATCAGTTGATTCCCATAATTTATGGGGTGATAACAAAAACAATGAGATTTGAT
Source organism: Picea glauca (assembly GCA_000966675.3). NCBI lineage: Eukaryota > Viridiplantae > Streptophyta > Pinopsida > Pinales > Pinaceae > Picea > Picea glauca. Next base: position 825,447 of record JZKD02S1673488.1, on the reverse strand, counting down.
TCTAAAGCTTGATTTAATGAAAGCCTATGATCTCATTAATTGTGATTTTCTGACATTGATTCTTCATAAGGCGGGTTTCATCCTGGCAACTATCAGATGGATTATGAGTTGTGTCTCATCAGTTTCCTATGTAGTTATAATTAATGGTGAACTGCCTGCTTTCTTCCAAAGGGATAAGGGCCTACGACAGGGCTGCCCTCAGTCACTTTCAAAAAAAAATTCTGTCTCGGGAAACATGACACCTACCTCAGGAAACGTGTCATGTATTTTAGTTGGTTTTTTTCGATACATGGTTTTTGCCGATGGTTTTCTATTTCCGGTTAATTAATTAGGGTTTTGGACTAATCCAGGTCATTGGGTTAGGGTTTTGGATGCCGCTGGCTCCTATATGTATATTGTATTGTAAACAATGTAACACAATGAATGAATATAATATATGCTGGTTTTCCTGGTTTGGGTTTCCAGGGGAAAAATCTCTGTGTAATGTTTGTATTTGCCCTTGCACCTTTTCTGTTCTTTTCTAAATATATGTTTACAGTAGACATTGTACAAGGTTATAATTTACAAAGGCTGATGGTATCCTAAGAAGGAGAAGATCTCTTGACAGAGGAAATTGAAGTAGAGAGAGGAGAGAATTTGATGTTGAGGAGGACCTTGACCTTCGGGAATAAAGAAACCCTAGAAGTAGATTGGAAAAGGAAGAGCGTGTTTAAGAAAAAATTATAGTGTAAGGAAAAGGTGTGAAAGGTGATTATAGATGGAGGGTCTACTGATAATCTAGTAATTACAGAAATGCTACAAAAATTACAATTTGATTGCATTCCAAAATCAAACCCCTATAGTATTTCCTAGTTGAAAAAGGATCATAGTGTGCTTGTAAATCAATCTTGTCTTGTTGAATTCAAAATTATCCCTTATGAAGACAAAGTGTTATGTGACATGGTGCCCATGGATGTCTTCCATCTACTATTGGGTAGACCTTGGAAATATAACCAGAATGTAGTTCACCATGGAAAAGAAAACACCTATGTGATACAACATGAGGGAAATAACCATATCTTAAATCCTTCTAAAGAAGAAGCAACAACTGAATTAAAACCTCTATATTTGATTACAATGGGATGGAAGAAGTTTTCCAAGGAATCCAAGGGTGGGATTTTCTATCTATTGTACTCTTGAGAAAAAGAGAAATTATTTCAGCAAACAGTCCCATTAGAGGTGCAAACATTAATTCAATAGTATATGGATTTGAGACCATCCGACCTGTTAGATAGTTTTCCTCCTTCAAGGGGAATTACCCATCAAATTGGTTTGGTTCCCGATGCCAAAATTCCAAATTAGGTTTCTTACAAGATGACTCCTCTAGAACATGAGGAAATGAGGATACAAATTACAGAATTATTGGAAAACATATTTATAAGGGAAAGCATGAGCCCGTGTGCCAAACCTACCCTACTCTCTCCCAGGAAGGGAGGAAAGAAATGGATCTCATGTCATATTCTGTAGCCATTCACAAAGTCATGGTGAAGTATCGTTATCTGCTACCAAAGATTGGATGACTTACTAGATTGTTTGTCAGGTGCTAAGATCTTCTCCAAGGTTGACCTTAGAAGTGGATACCATCATATTTTAATTTGTGAAGGCGATGAGTGGAAGACTACTTTCAAAACCAATGATGGTTTATTTGAGTGGATGGTGATTCCATTTGGAGTATTCAATGCCCTAGATACCTTCATGTGAACAATTAATTGGGTATTTAGATTGCGCATTGGCAAGTTTATCATAGTCTATTTTGATGATATCTTGATTTTTAGTAAAAATATGGAGGAGCATGTAGAACATTCGAGAAAAGTACTTGACATACTTCAAACATAAAGGTTGTTTATCAATCCTGAAAAGAGTGAATTATGGAGGGATAAATTGGTATTTCTGGGTAATGTAATTTCAAGAGGTGGATTGAGCATGGATCCAGAGAAATTAAATGCAATCCTTGAGTGGACTACTCCTTGAAGTATCATAGAGGTGAAGAGCTTCCATGGGATGGTAAATTTTTATAAGATCTTCATTAGTAATTTCAGTGGGTTGAGTGCCCTCTTGACTAATTGCACAAAAGGGAAGGTCTTTACTTGGACAAAGGAAACTGCTGTGAATTTTGAGCAACTCAAAAGAAGGGTTACAAAAGAACCCATTCTTACTATACCCGAATTTGAGAAACTTTTTACAGTTGAATATGATGCTCCAGGAGTTGCAATTGAAGGAGTATTAATCCAAAAAGATAAACTTGTGGCCTTTTACAGTGAGAAATTAAATGAAGCTAAACAAAAATATACCACTTATGATAAGGATTTCTATACAGTGCTACAAGCCTTAAAATATTGGAGGCATTATCTTTTGCATAAATAATTTATTTTGATGACTGATAACCAAGCCTTGAAGTACATAAATTCCTAAAGTTATCCCACACACATGCCAAATGGGATTCATTTCTATAGGCCTATACAATTGTTGCACAACATAGGAGTAGTAAAACCAATGTGGTGGTTGACGCCTTAAGTAGAAGGTGCCATACATTGGTAGTGATGAGTAATGGATTGGTTGGATTTGAAGAAATGAAGAGTGAATATGTTGATGATACATACTTTGGAAACATTATTGAAATGAAACGAATTTACCTATTTACATTCATTTGAAGACTTTCTGTTATTGGATAGCCTTTTGTTTAAGGGTTCTCAACTTTTCATTTCCCTTGGATCAAGGAGAGAAAATAATGTGAGAGAGATGCACTCGAATGGATTGGGATGATACGTTGGAAGGGATAAGACCTTTGAAATAGTAAGAGAAAATTTATTTTGGCCTAAAATGAGAAGAGAAGTGAACATTTTTATTTATGCCTGTAGGGTGTGTCAATCAACAAAATGAGGACAAAAAAATATAGGCCTCTATTTTCTCTTACATGTACCAAAGGAACCATGGATTTTTTCTTGGAGTTGTTGTGAACCCAACGGGGTCGTGACTTAGTGTTTGTAGTAGTGGACCGATTTTCCAAAATGGCCAATTTCATACCTTGTATAAAGACAAATGATGCGAGCTAAGTGACACATTTAGGGAAATAATACAATTACATGGTATTCCAAAAACCATAACCAGTGATAGAGACACCAAATTCTTAAGCCACTTTTGGATGGTCTTGTGGAAAAAAATTGGATACCAAGATACAATTCAGTTATGATTATCATCCCCCAAACTGATGGTCAAACTGAGGTGGTGAATAGGAGTTTGGGTAATTTGTTAAGGTGCCTAGTGTGTGACAATCCTCGAAAATGGGATTTATCACTACCCCAAGTTGAATTTTCCCTTAAATCCAACATAAACAAATCTACATGTAAATATGATTTTCAAGTTGTATATGGTGCCAATCCCAAATGAATAGTGGATTTGATTGATCTTCTTGAAAATCCATATATAAGTTCAGATGCTACAAATTGCGTGGAGAATATTCTTGAAATACATCAACAAGTTGAGCACAGATTGCAATGGATGAATGAACAATATAAGATATTACATGTTGAACTGCATAAGACGATAAATGTTTTTCAGGAAGGAGAAATGGTCATGGTATATTTAAACAAGGAGAGGTACCCCAACGATACTTACAACAAATTAAGGCCTAAGAAATTTGGTCCTTGTAAAAATAGGAAAAAGATAAATAAAAATACTTGTCTGATTGATCTGTCGAAGGATCTAGATATCAACCCTATTTTTCATGTTGTTGACCTTCACTCACACTCAGCTAGAACAAAAAATGATCAAATGGATGGTGGTCAAAAGGAGAAGGAGGGCAACTAGACCCAACACTTGGCAAAGAAAAAAAGAAAGCAGGTTGAACGAGTGCTAGACACCAAATTGACTGCAACACGTTCGAAGTCATATAAGATTTATTTTGTTAAATGGGAAGGTCTTCCAAACTCCTACAACATTTGGATCACATAGGCTAAGGTACTTAAGTAAATTCGAGCAACTAACCGAGTGATATTGAACCAAAAGAGGTGGAATTTTTAAAAGAAGGGGAGGATGATGTGAAGAATCTGTCACATTCCATATATGACTGACCACATCTATCAGTTCCAGAACACTTTATTCTATGATTTTAGATATATGTTTTAGTCGGTGTCTCTCTAAATTAGTAAAATATTTTAGCAATCGATTTGATGGAGGTTACTATTAAATTCATTAAAAATTACCAAGGACAAGTGTTTCTCATCGCTTAGGCACCTTTATGAATTAATTTCCCTAGTGAATTAATCTCATGTGATGTTCAATTAAAAGTGACTTTATGATAACTTAATGAAGTGGGTGATTGAAGGGTCTCTTAAAAACCACTGTTGATCTAATCTAATCTCCATTGTTAGATCAAGTGACTCTTCAACTTCCCTCAATGAGACGACTTAGGGATTGAGGCACCCCTCATTTGACACTTCTTCAGGAGTTTTGGAGAGTGCAAGATAGAGAGAGAGTTGATTTGAGAAAGAAAACTGCATTTGCATACAAGAGCATACATACCAATTCTATTTCTGACACACAAATCGAGGAGATAAAGTACAACAATGAATTGATGTCGTACTGTATGGATTTTGGGTAGATCATACAATTGTAACTTGGCATAAAAATCGAGGAAGTGGACTGTATGATTTTTTGGGTGAGATTGGCATGAAAATTGAGGCAATTTATAGTCACAAATTTTTGGAAATTAATCTCAGCAAGAAGGCACAAATTTTGAGGCAGACTGTACAACATTTAATGTTGTGACAATTGTACTATGTACGGATTTTTGGGCACATAAATCAAGGATCTGGTGGCACAATTTTCTAGGTTGTGTGTGGGCATAGAAATCAAGATAAGTATGTGTAATTAATTGTGAGGATTATTGTTGTAAGAAAATATTTCTCAGAGCTCTAAATAATAATAAAATTCCCTCTCTCACTGGTTTTCCGCTTGTGGGCTTTTCCAGGGTCTAAGTTTGACCAAAAATATATGTGTATCATTTTTTCTAGGTGTGTTTTATTTTTGGTTTATTGTTGTAGCAGACTTCACGTGTTTCGTTTTATGAGCTATATTTTACCGCTAACTAATTTGTCGCCAAAAAATGCATTGTGGGTTGGGAATTAAACTATGTTGTTTCATTGAGACTTGAAACCGGGTTGGGGTGTAAAATTTCTACAGTTACAATGTAGTTTGAGCGCTACCAAACCGAGGGAGGGTTTTTTTTCTTTTTTCTGAGGGTTTTTTTTTTTAGTTTTGCGTTTTGGGTAGTGAAATAAAATTGAAACTATATTTCATAGCCAGGGGGGATTTTTCTCTAGTATGTTATATGTTTCATGCTATTTTCTTGCTAGATCAATAAATGGGCACTACTTCGCCTAAGTATGGATAGATTATTTGTTGTGAGACTGTTTGTATTTTTAGTTTAACATGTTTTGTTTGTTCTTATCTATTCTAACCCAGTAACGGAGTGCTGAGTTCCTTTGCAATTGAGGGACTTCATAAAAAAGCACAATATAAACAATGTCAAATTGAGATTTTGCGAATAATTAATTTGTTGGATTCCAATGATAGTGGTCCACAAAAGAAAAAAATGTAAAAAATTTAGACTACTCCTCTGAGATGGAAATAACAATGAACCCACTTTATCTATTGTATGGGACAAACATATTGATTGATCTCATCCTCATGGTTTCTATTTTAATTTTTTCTTTTAGAAATCATTGTAAATAAACTTAGGACTTACTTTTCCTTCTTGTATTGAATTTAGAATATGTTAAAAATCTATGCTCTAATAAAGGATGCCACAAACACATGAAGAAAGGATTCCACAAACATACAAATTTATGTTGAAAAAATATATAAAGATGGTGAAGTAATCAATAAATTTATGGAAGTGGGAAATGTAATTAAGTTCCATACCCCGTTTCGCTAGTGCAATTTAGGAAAATTTGTTTGGCAAGTTCTAAAAACACCACAAAAGCATTATCCCATTCCATCCGACGTACATACACCCAAATTTCCAATAGTGCATCTACGTTGAACTTTCTACCTTTTGGAAATACCCGAAGTCCAAAAAGCATTGTTTTGACTCATCATCGAGAACATCTATACTCGTTTCCAAGTAATTAAGAAGTTTTTCTCCATTAGATGGTAATATAGATTATTCTCTTGAAAGATTCTCCTTAGCGCTTTTCTGAAATGTCTAGGGTTGATCACACAAACAACTTCCAATCACTGTGAGGGAAAGTGGTAAACCCTTACACCCTGCTGCAACCTACAAATATAGTACTAGTTAAACATTACGCTATTTTATTGCATAAATCCATGACTTACAACTTTGTTGGAGTTCTATGACACACAGATGCTTTACAATGCGTGATAACATGTGTAGGATAGAGAAATAGTTAGGATATGAGATTATGAATATATTTAGAATTCATACATGTTGAACAAGATCATCATGTTCATTCTTTGGAATTGAAGGCCGAGCAAAGGCCTAGAACCAGAAAAGTTTCAGGGAATCCTCATTCTTCAAAAAACGTATCTCATACTAAGGACTACCATCTGTAGTTGGAATGGTGGAATTCTCTCTCGTTGTGAAAATTATCTTGTATCCTTTTGCATCAAAACAAGTGTCCTGGATATTCTCTTGACCAAACATTATCCAAAACTGTTGAGTGGTGGAAGCATAAACAAACAATAAACCAAGAACAACAATCACACAATTTAACACAGTGATTTACGTGGAAACTCAATACGGGAAAAAACCACAGGGCAATGATAATCGATATTTTGATTATTCAAGGGAGAATTAAAATAGCTAACACATGCATACAACCATCCTCTCCTCACATACATACTACACTCCATTGTATTGTGTCTTGACACCTCTACAGGTATGCTAATTATATAGGATCATTTATACAGTTAAAAAAACTCGTTACAACCTGATCCATCAGTTACACATCATGTTCACTAAAGAGTGCATGCATGCACATTCTATTTTTAGTTGATACAGTGTGCATGCATCTGCATGGGAAATTAGTTGGTAGTTTCAACAATCTCCACCTTGAAAACAATTTGTCTGATATATTATGTTCAAATTAATTCATCACCTTTTCTGCAAGCCAAGAGAATCCAAGCACCATCACAACTCTACAAATTCTCTAACAATACCATTACATGAACATGTCGACACGATTTTCTCTAGTATGGGCCATTATTCCTCCATCATTAACCTGTATTATAAACTAATGCACTTGTCCCATTTTGATATGATGTACTATTTGTCAAATGAAAAACACTTTGACCACCATAGAATACCTCATCCTATACTTGTCCAAACTTACCCAATAAATCCTTTCATTCTTGCAAGACATAACTTGAGGTAGGTCTCCTCTTGTCCAAATCTCCTGAATCATAACCAAAAAATAAATCACTATAACCACTATAGGTGATACTCGTGCTTTTGTGCTTCTAAGATACTAAAGAATCCATTTCCATGCTCTTCAACTATTTTTTCCATGTGTCTACTGACAACACCACTGCATATGAAATACTGACCATTTCCCATCGCAATCATAAAAATTCCTACTAACGTACGATACTCGATACATATAACCATTTTCGTTTTCATTAGTTAGGACATAAACCTAAAGAAAAACTTAGAATGGAAAGCCAAAGTGATTTTACCGGTTTCACATTATTTATACCGAATTTATTGAGTATCTTCACCACATACTTATGTTTTGATTACCAAGATTACCATCCTTCCTGTCTTTGTGTATTTCCATGCCCAAGATTTTTTTTTCTACTCTTAGATCCTTCATATGAAATGTCCTAACCAACTGAGCCAACCTGTTGATCTCAAACATGCTTGTATTTGCAACAAGAAAAACATTTAACACCAAGATAATAAATACACCATAAACACAATGGTTATAGGCACTTATTGTAAAATTTGGGTCACCATGAAGGAATCAAACATTGTGTACCATTTTCCTCACATGCTTCAGGATATACAATGATTCCCAAGTTTGCAAACAAATATTCTATTGCGATTCTGAACTAACCTTTCAGGACGTTCCATATACATCCATTTTTCCAAAAACAATCCATGTAAAACAGTTTTAACATCTAGTTGTACTAACTCTAGATCAAGTAACACAACTAGTGCTAACACAACATGAATAGAAACAAGCATTTAACAACTGGTCAGAAAATTTTATGGAAATCAATACCTTCCAAATACCTTGATTCTACCAGTCATACTTTGAACCTTTCGTATTTTTACTATGTTTGATTTTATAAAATCAGATTCATCAAACATTGCATCTCCATCCATGATGATTATGTGGGAAGTCGGATCCCACATTCTGCATCCCCTAACATCATCACTATACCAAATATCTTCCTATTTGATATGGATCTTACCTAGAATGATGATAACAACATAAGCATCACAACCAAATAATTTCATATTTGAGTGATCACTAGATGACTTGTTCATACCTCTTCCAGAATCTTCCAGTCTTTTGCAATCGATGGTGACTGAGTTACCATATAGCACAACTACTTATGCCCACAACTATTGCTACTACTTGGCATTAATGAACATGCCCTTTCGATCCCATCTTCCTTGTAATAATTTCCAAGCTCCATGGATATGAACCTACCTTCATCATATATTCTCAAACACTTGATTGACCTGTTGTTATCACTGAAATTTCGTCCGCACATGGCAACAAGAAATCAACATCATCAAACAGTAATGAAGTCATTCATGACACTGAATTAATCACATAGCATTCCAAAAAGGTCAAAAACTATACAAAGTAGCAAAAATTGAAGAGTGCTTTACAGAAGTTGGGTCCGCGCGCACATGCGCGTAATAGGAACGTACCATGCGTGCATACACGCACGATGCGCGGCTGTTGGCGCAAAAACCCGCGCACCTACTAAACGACACATTTATTGAATTAGTCGGCCTCCCAACCACTTATGGATCAGCTCCCAAGCTGATTTGACCCTCAAATCTGAGCTGAATCCGCATGGTAGGTTGGTCAAAGACTAATAAATCCCTAAAGAGCCTCTTTTCACACTACAAAGGAGTTACATAATCACCCAATGCAATGCTATAAAAAGCCATGAAGAAACCTCATTTTCTCAAGGAATTTCATGTAAT
>JZKD02S1673488.1:800978-813352 GCA_000966675.3 Picea glauca | reverse complement strand
TCCCACAAACAGTGGTACTCCCTCAACATCAGCTTATAGTACTAGTGAAAGCACTACGCCTTCCTATGTACCTTATGGATCAGTACCACCACAAAATCCATACTTCCCATTTCCTAGTCCTCCACAACCCATGGCTCCCCCACATCCACATGCGGGGGTAAATTTTGTTGAACCTTCTGCTGCTCAACAATACCAAAATTTTGAACAATTGAACACAGCCAATCCAACTTGTCCATCAAACAATGCCAAGAAGAAAGGTCGGAACAAGAATAACAACAACCCCAGTTAAGGCGTGAATCAACCCCCACAACACCAACCACCTGGGGGCAACCAGAACCAAGGGAACCAAAATCCCCAAGGGGGAAACAATAACAAACGCCAAGGAAGGAATAATGTCAAAACCATCTTCCCTTGTGCCCTTTGCAGTGAGTTCGGTCATTACACTCACCATTTCCCCCAGATCATTGATTTCAAACGGCTGAAAGATTCTGGTAGTCTTCCCCATTCTCCTGCACAAACCACCCCTCAGCAGGTACCACAACAATACGTACAGCAACCCCCGCCCACCGTGCTGCAAAATCCTATTCCACATCAAGGTGTGATCAACACCCAACAGGATGCGCAACATCCCCCACCTCAGGTGGGACAATACCACAACCCCAACAATCCAGCAGAGTGTACAACTCTCCTCACCAGTGAGGAAGAAATTCTTCTGCAAATGCGGAATTGTCAGTATCATACACCCACTTAGTCTCCTCCCATCTCTCCAGAGACAAGCCCGACACCAACAGGACCCCTGTTGGTGATCCCTCGCCCGTCCGCCGAACCACCACTTCGCATCCCTCGCATCCCCTTGCGTAGGAATGTCCACAATCCACAGGCTAGGGCAGTCCATAACTATAGCTTGGTAGACGACTTAGCACAATCCCCGACTTCCATGTCAGTCTTGGAAGTCCTCCAGTCTTGTCCCACGCAGCGGAAATCTTTACTTTCCTCCTTGGGGGCAGTCGACCTGGCTGATACTCGACTCATCACCTTTGATCTTGATAGCGGAGAACCCCGTCTTCCCACCTTGATCGCTTTTCAAATACCAATGAAAATACAGAACATCATAGTTCATCAGTGTATCATCGATGAAGGTGCCTCTACGTGCATCATGTCCAAAACAGTATGGCAGAAACTTGGTTCTCCGGAACTCATTCCCTCTGCCATTACATTATGAGCTTATGACGGATGACCATCCTCTCCTGAAGGGCTCTTCCAAAATGTCCCCGTTGAACTCGGGGGCAAGACTATTCTCATTGATATTAAAGTTATCGACGCCCCACTCGATTATAATATCCTGTTGGGTCGTAGCTACATGTACGCTATGAAGGAAGTGGCCTCTTCCATCTTTCGAACAATGATTTTCCCCCACAATGGGAAGATCATGACCATCGACCAAGTCTCACATTATGAGCCTAACCCATCTGCAAACCTCGATAACATTCTTCCTCTCATCCACACCAACCAAGATGCCTACCCACTCATCGAGATGGATCCAGGGATTTTCAAAGATCCATCCTTGTTAGGGACATACCACAGAGCACCACCACTCCTTCATCCTCCTAACCAGGTATGCGTCATATCATCTAACGAACCTTACACGAAGGATTCTCTTCCTCCTTAGGAGGCTTCAGTCATTCCTGACGTCTTAATAGTCGCAGAACCACTCCAGCCAGAGCCTCCTGCGCACTCGTCGACCTCAACAGTCCAAGAGTTCACATCCCCTCAAGGGCCTAGTCCCGTTTTGGAGACACTCCCCCAACCCCTAACAAAAGTTCCCTTCTCTTACCCTCCACCAGGTATTGAAGCTTTTCAGGTAGCCACAATGCTCACACTACCAAATATGGTGTTATCAATCCTAGTTTGGTATTTACACCCACCAGAGATGGTCCCTCAACCATCCCTTCCCCCACAGGAAGGACTTCCCATGACGATTCTCGTCCTTACCCCCACTACCCCCATTCTCAAAACCCCCCCTGCTATAGCTGGGGGCAGAAGGAAGACGAAGGATCCCACCGCTCCACTTCCTCCATGCATCCCACCACCTTGCGCACTATGTGAGAAAGAGGGCCACCAAACTAACAATTGTCCATCTCTACCTGAATTACGGAATTTGATTCCCCCCAATCAAACTCCCACAACACCCGTCACTACTGCTAGTACCACTACTACCACCAACCCTTCCAGCATTAAAGGGTTGAGGACCAAATACGCTTGTGCTATATGTTCCGAGTATGGCCACTACACCCATCATTGCCCAACACTGCCGCGCTTTCGGCAGACATTAGCGGTCATAGGCCAGAACTTCCAGAACAACCCACGCCCTGCTACGTCCTCGTCCAACATCACTGACATTCGCTATGTCACTACTTCAGTCAATGAACGTATGAGATGTCCTTGCTCTCTCTGCGATTCACTAGCTCATTTTACATACCAGTGTCCTATGATCCTTGCATACAGGCGACGTCAATTGGCTCTTCTTCACCAACCTGCAGAGGTGATACTTGACATTACCCCGTCCCTTGAGGATCTTCATGTCATTTCTCCCGAGCCCGAGGCACTCCCAACGCCTCCATGGTTCTTAAACGACATCTCTGAGGATTTACCCCGCAATCCCCCAAACTCTCCTGCTCATTCCCCTACAGAGACTTTCCACCCAACAACCATGGGTACTCCTCAGTACTTCAATATATGGTTCATGTCGAGTGAACCCTCACCATCTACTCGCACCACTCCCCTTGTCTCTCCAGCAGGGGGCAATCACACTGGCACTGAGATCACTCCTCACGACCCCTTGTATTCCCGGCATTTCGTATGCGATGAGGAAATACTCGAAGAGCTAAACCACCCAGACTCACCCTGGGATGCACTACATCACTGCACACTCTTCTCTCCACAGGAAGCCCTCATGCCTCCTAATCAAAACCCCATTTACGCAATTGAAACCAAATATTTTATCATGTCCGGGCCTATCGATTGGTTCAATAATCCCATTCCTGCCCCTGATGCATTTGAAGACGGCAACATGGCCAACATTTCCCCCACCATCAAAATCGACATTTCCATTAAAAATGACATCGTCGAAGAAATCACCATTGGAGCTGCTTGCACTCCTCAGGAAATCGCCGCATATAAATCCCTCTTTCAAGAATACATGGATATTTTCGCCTGGTCATACACGGAAACGCCTGGCCTTGACCCATCTATTGTCAAACATCACATCAACACCTGGACCGACATCACACCAATCCACCAGAAACAGGGACCGCTACACCCAACCAAAGGTGCGGCTATCAAAGCCGAAATTGACAAATTACGCGCGGCCAGGTTTATTTACCCCATTGCTTATACTTCGTGGGTTTCCAACCCTGTAACCGTCGACAAAAAACAAGGTACTATCCGCGTCTGCACCAACTTTCACAATCTCAATAACGCATGTCCCAAAGACAACTTTCCAACGCCATTCATCGATCAAATTATCGACGACTGCGCTGGCCACGAGGCTCTCTCCTTTATGGAAGGATTCTCTGGCTATAACCAAATGCAAATCCACCCAGCCGATCAGTATAAAACCGCATTCATTACCCCATGGGGTACTTTTTCATATCGTGTCATTCCTTTCGTCTTAAAAAACACTGGCGCAACGTACCATGCTCACACTACCATATTTGCCCTGGGGCCCTACAGCTATATATAGGCCTTTTGCCAAACTTCCACTCACCATTCCGGGAGCCCAAGGTGTCCATTTTTCAAACCATCTTCAGCCACGAGATCAGCATCCCTCCACCTACATCACAGCAGTCCCTGGGTCACTTTTTATCCCGGGCCCCCGGGGCGCTTCTTTTTCATATCATGGTCAGGTACGCACACGCATTGTCACATTTATCTAATACATGCTCATATCTTTGATTCTCTTTAGATATTGTTCACTTTTTGGGTATTTGTTTCTCATATGTTCAGGTACTTGCTCCTCATCCCTCGACATCACCCCTTCAGGTATATACTCAGCACTGGCATGTAGTATTTCCCGCTGTATCACACTTGCATTTCCAGTCATGCCCTCTGATGATTACCTCTAGGATCTCCATTCCCGGCTCTGCAGTACCCACACCTCTAGTTGCACCTTCGGTACTGCTACCCGGTAGCATTCTTACCCACATGATTTGTCTCATTCATAGCACCTTTTGGCACTTTTCGACACTCATGTTGTTCTTCATTACCCTTTAGGGATGGGAGTCCCGATAGTCTTTCAAACCTGTCATGAATCAGCCACTTTCTCCTTCTCCTCATTTTGCTAGATTTCCCACATGGACTCCCAGATTATCTCTTTACGGTTCTATTTTTGTACCTGCACCTCCGCAGTATCATGAACCCTCCATTTCATCCACAATCAGTTTGCCTATATGCGAACCTATCCTCATTTCACCTACCTCATACAGAAACTCACCAATGGGCCCCCCACCCTTCATCAGTTTTCCAAAACAATTTTGCCCTCCATGGGGCATGCATTTCACACTGGGGCACCCGTTTCTGTATTTGTACATTTCTCCCCAAAAAGTTATTCATTATTTATTGTACAAACACCTTTATTTTCAGTCATTACATTTTCTTTTGTTGTCACCGTTGGCGACTTGCTTCCTTTTGGCCACACGCAACCCATGTCACCCTTGGTTGGAGCATTACTTCTCATCTACCCTTGCCGACATCATCCATATCTTCAAAGTACTCCACCGGTCACTTACCTCTACCCTTTGAATTTGTTCACCTTGTCCCGCCTCTGGCACAACTTATCACCGGTCTTGTCGTCCCCCTGACACTCGACCTTGTTACACGGTTGCGGCCACTTTTTATACATCCTCCAACCAAGGGCAGTCTTGAGTCTTCCCACGTCTTGACTTCGTCCATGTACCTCTGCCACTTCCTCACCTTAGTAGATTCCATGAATCCCTTTGCTTCTCGGAGTCACGTCCCCCTTTTGTCGACATCAACACCATTTTCCGAAAGGGCGACATTATCTTGATTCTCATTCTCTATTTAATGAGAGATCTCGAACGACACAGGGTGAAACACCATTTCTCCCTACTATCGTTGGCCCCCATAACATTCGACGCCAACACTTTCTCATGTTATGGTGGGTCTTACTTTGTGACTATTGCATTTATTCTTACCATTTGCCGAAGACCTTTGAACTTGGTTGGGCCATCAATTCCTGCATCATCGCCGCTGCTTCTTACCGCGATAATTACCTATTATTCAGAGTACATTCTGTTGCATAATTGTCTTATGCCTTTATTATCACCGCCCCCGAGGGCGCTGCAGTCATCTACACCAACACTACAGTCATCATTTTTTAGAGTTACATAACACGAGCATGGGGCATGCCCGCCTCGTTTGTACACAGTTGTATATTTTACACACCTTATGGAAGGTCGGGTTCTACTAGTTCCTTTCTCTTCCAAAGGATTGCTCTCACCGATCCCACTATTGATCTCTCTTACAACAACATTCTTAGTAGAAGAAACATTGATGGATTTCGGCTATACGTATGCTCCTAACCTCATCCATCAGGGGGCATCTGTTATCACTGAAATTTCATCCGCACATGGCGACAAGAACTCAGCATCGTCAAACAGTAATGAAGTCATTCATGACACTGAATTAATCACATAGCATTCCAAAAAGGTCAAAAACTATACAAAGTAGAAAAAATTGAAGAGCACTTTACAGAAGTTGGGTGAGCGCGCACATGCGCGTAACAGGAACGTACCATGCGCGCATACGCGCACGATGCACGGCTGTTGGTGCAAAAACCCGCGCACCTGCTAAACGGTGCATTTATTGAATTGGTCTGCCTCCCAACACTTATGGATCATCTCCCAAGCTGATTTGACCCTCAAATCTGAGCTGAATCCACATGGTAGGCTTGTCAAAGACCTAATAAAGTCCTAAAGAGCCTCTTTTCACACTACAAAGGAGTTACATAATCACCCAATGCAATGCTATAAAAAGCCATGAAGAAGCCTCATTTTCTCAAGGAATTTCATGTAATGTTATGCTGCCTAGATTGTTTTAAGGACTTACTCCTTGAAAATAACACTTTGGCACCATTTCATTGAGTAATCCACCTCTCCATTGAGTGGATTTGCAAAGGAGTTCTTTCATCACCATTTTCATTTTTCTTGTTGTAAGGAGAGCAAGCTTGTGAGGGTCCAAGAGCCTTCCTTTGGAGGAAGAAGGGACTCATATTCCCCTTTCTTCATTGTGCTTTGATTTCATCAATAGATCAGCCTAAAAACATTGATGACATTGGTCTTTTTGTCCTTGTTATCTCTATATTCCCATGCTTTTAATTTTAGTTTGTTTTAGTTTAATTCTTGCTTATAGTTTTGTTTTTGTTTCTCTAACTCTTTCCTCTATAGCTGTCATGCTCAACAAGACCCAACTGGGCATGTAACCACCTCTTATTTGCTCACCAAGGTGACGAAAAGGGTGCAAACACCTGCCAATGTTCATTTCACTACAAATATCTAAACACATCAACCTTTCTACAAACCCAACTTTCTAACTTGGACACACTGCTCCACCTCGAACTTTGCATTCGAACACTTTAACCAAATCTAGCCAAGCCAACCCAAGTGAACCTTTTCCCCTTACCTCTAGAGAATTCACAATCGAGTCTCAGTCACTACTACATATTGAAAAATTTGCGATGACAATACCCTTTCATTGCAAAATTGAAGATAAAGAGTTGAATTTTTCAATTTTTTTATAAATCCATCTTGCGTTCGTCGCTCTTGCGACGAAACTAGATGTACTTCTCAAGAGCGATGAATGTGAAGATAATGGACTCCCATCACTCTTGTGACAACTTTTGGTTATCATCGCAAGAGCAAAAATAACCATTGATCGTTATACTGTTTGACAAAGTCAACATTGACCATTATATTGTTTGACAAAATCAACATTGACTTGGTCAACATTTGTCTCTCTTGTGATAAAAAAAAATATGTATAAATATTTTTCAAATTAGAGATGTTGCGACAATCTTACTATAACAACAACGGTTCATAAAGGGTATTTTTGTGTAGAAGAATGTTGCAGAATATTAGAGGTGGGAAAAAAGTAAAGAGGGTGAAAAGGGTGATGGTAGATGTTATTGCCCTTGCAAAAGATGTTGCACTACACGTCCCGTAAGAATTTTAATAGAAACAACTAAAAAACATTGTAGGAAATATGGGAACATTGATGGGAGATCAAATGAATATCATCCCGTGGTAATTAAATATATATTCATTATTTGTTTTTATATTATTGATTTTATATAAAATTATATATGTGTATATATATTTTTTGAATATTTTTTATACACACTAATTTTGCATGATAGTTTGTAATTATAAAGTTAGAGTTTCCCTCTAACTTTTTGCAAAATATTGCACCAAGTAGTAGTAGAAATGATGTTATACAAGCTGAGGAACATGATCAAGCAAATGAGGATATCATGGAAGAAGATGATGTAGCATTCTATTTCTCTTTAATACTATATAATGTTTTAAATATATCATGTTGCATGTTTAATTTTTAAATAATATCATTGTATAATTGACATGATTAATCCATCTGTTGCAGATCTTCAAACAAAGGGTAAATTTGCATGTCCTATCTGTGGTCCCAAGATGAAGTATCGTCATTCAAAAAGTTTAGTAAAGCTAGTGTTTGATGAGTATAGACACCTCCTCCCTAAGAACCATAGGTATCGTACTACTGGAAAACATCTTTTCAATGGGAAAGAAGACACTAGTTTAAAACCACGAAGAATGACACCTCATATGTGGAGGTTGAAATATAATAGAAATCGTCAAGGTACAAAATTTATTTATGTATCATATATGTAATGTTTTTAATTTTTTTTTAATCATTCAATTTATTTTACTGTATTTGATAATTATTGTTGTGATTTCTTTTATGCTTCATGAAGGCCACCATCATGAAGGTATTAATAATGGGCTTCCACGAGGAATGAAATGTTATCCCACTCAATTCATGAGGTTTCCATACTATGAGGAGATAGAAATATCTCATTTGTTTGATACAATGCATATCAGGAAGAATGTGACAGAAACATTATGGTGAATCATAGATGGTAGGAGGGATAAAGAAAAAATTGTTAAAATTTGTACTTACATTCAAGAAGCCAATCATGCAATGCAAAGTGTGATCCGATCAAATAGAGATGGATACCAAAATAACCTCCCATGGTTATTAATAGAGAAACAAAACAATGATGTAAAAGAGGTCATTCAAAGAATTAAATTTCCCACGGGTTTTGCTTCAAACATAAATAATACCTTAACAAAGAAAGGTGAATTTGGTGGGGTAAAAACACATGATTGGCATACCTTCATTAAGGTAATAATTTTGGTATACATATTTATATATTGGCCTTATACATATTTTAAGTTTTTTTACTTATTTTTGTCTACTTTGGTCGAAACAAATAACAATTCAATTTTTTTTGTTATAGTATGTTCTACCACTATCTCTCCCAAACAACTTTGACAACAACATCAAACAAGTTATATATGATCTTGGAAAATACATGAGGTAAGTAGTTGTGATTTATATGTAAAATTTCCTTTCAATTTGTTGTTGTACTTAATGACATGTGTTTTACTTGTATTGTAATATATATTATGTTATGTTGAAACATGTTATTTTCTTGTGTTATGATCCCATGTAGATGGTTTCCATTGAAAGAAATCCATGAAGATGATATAAAGTATTGGAAGAGAGAAATTATTCGGCTAATGTGTAAAATGAAAAATTATATACCTTCAACATTTTTCAATGCATAAGAACACTACCTCATACACCAAGTTGAGGAGATTGAAATTTGTGGACCTCTACACACAAGGTCAATGTGGATGGTGGAGAGGCACTTGAAATCATCGAAGGCTTTGGTTAAAAAAAGAGCACATCTTGAGGGTTCTATGGTGGAGGGATATATCGTATATCAATCCATGGTGTATATTTTTCAATATCTTCCTAAATTAGCAGGGCCAACTATGCATGCAGTGGATTGCATTTGGGATGTGAAATCCATCAAAAAATTTGAAGATCGGGAACACATGTTGGGGAAAGGTAGAATACAAAAAATGAGAGGTAATATATTAATAATTGTGGAGATTTATATTAATACATATAAATATTTATTTTTTGTGTATATGATCATACTCATTAATATATTAATATCTGTTATTTCATAAATTATTAACATTTTCCATGGACTTTATAACTAATATTTAATATTGGTGATTTATGATTTTTTGATTTAGTTGCTCAAGATTGGGATTCACTGCATTTATACATTGCAAACAATCTTGACTGGATGAATGTATGGATTGAAAGATGTAAACAACATCATGTCGGTAGGTTATCATCGCAACGACTATCTGAATTGATTAGAGAAGCTCGTCGTAACGGAGATGCCAATGTTACGCAAAGGGAAATTGATTTAGCATATGGTTTGAAAGATGGATAGGAAAGAAAATTCACCCATTTTATTTAGTTATTTTATATTATATTAATGTGACTACATGTGTATCCCCATATGGGGTGACAGGTCGCGTGTTAGAGCCATGTGGGAGTGAGCCGGGACGCTGCTTTAATGCATCTACCGGCTCGCATCACCTTCACCATTAACCCGCATGTTTTCGAGCAGGAGAACCATCGCGACGTGGCCTCTCGCGCAAGCGAACAGTACCCCTCATCAGCGCACTATGCAGCAGAGTTTAATGGTTCGATTTAATTCCAGGGATATGGCGGTGGTGTTTATAACAGTGCTCATTGTTAGAGCAGCGACTTCATACCATAATTTGTGTAGGGACGTTCTGGTCTCTCAGTCGAATCAGAATAGCAGCAACCTCGTTACTTCTTCTCTGAAGCGACGACTGCACTCGGCCATCCCACCCTTCTGACAAAGCAATTAGATAGACAAAGGAAGCATTCAGACCTCTTACAGTGGTCCCGACATGCCTCGAATTTGAGGGAGGTCGCACCGGGGAGCAGCTTGGCATTCAGAGGAGTCTCGGCGCAAACGCCAGCAGAGGCTCGGCGTAAGAGAAAATAGAATTTTGAGAGGGCTATGGCGCTCGCAGCTCGCCGTCGAAAGACCAGACCACGTATGCCACCAATGGCGTACGTGGAAGAGGTCATACCGGAAGGTGGTCCGCCTAGCCCTCCTGGGTGCATCTTGTTCACAGTACCCGCGACATGGAACCCGAGCACAAGCTTTGGCACTCACAGCAACTGTCAATTGGATAGCAAGGTGTCCGACCCCTCTACAACCACCATGGAGAAGCCGTACTCCCCCTGCTACGTGGAAGAGGAGGCTCCTCCCGAGCCCACCAACGAGAAGAAGGAAACAGGTCGAGAACAGCAACACCACACACAGAATACGGACGAGGACATCAGCAAGGAGCAACCCCATGTAGCTGACTGGAGACACCTCGACCTTGTCCTTGAAATCAGGCACCAGCTGGATGACCAGACCTTCCGCTTGGAATGCTTGGACCAGCGAATGGACATGTTCTTCGGAGCACATTCCAGAGC
This sequence comes from Picea glauca, assembly GCA_000966675.3. Taxonomy (NCBI): domain Eukaryota; kingdom Viridiplantae; phylum Streptophyta; class Pinopsida; order Pinales; family Pinaceae; genus Picea; species Picea glauca. Next base: position 802,696 of record JZKD02S1673488.1, on the reverse strand, counting down.
TTCAACCAAAAAACAATGTCCGACCTGCGCCCATCCCTATACGTTCCCGGCGAGATGGAGGCACTCCGAGGTTCAGGACTAACAACTCGGCTCAAAGGTTCCCTCATGCATATAACTTGTTTCTGGTCTTGGTGTAGTAGTTACAATTTCCTCTCTTTACTAGCTAGCCTCCAGTTAGTCTTAGCGTTAGATAGAATAACCAGCTTGCATGCTGTGACTATGGTCCTGGTTTCCTTCGGGCAGGATGTCAACTCTGTCATTTTTGCTAACTGTGCTTTCAGTATGACACATGGACATGGATACCACGCTGTCATGGTTTCCTGCTCAGGCGGGACAGCTGGCATCGCCTATAGTCTTGAATTTTGTACTTTGTCAATGGTAATATAACAGGCACTACCCCCTTTTTTACTTAAAAAAAAAAATGTGACTACATGTGTACTTTCTTTTTCAATTACTTTCCAATTTATATAAATATGTTAATTTTTTTGTTTTTTGTAAATAAAAAAGGGTGGTATTTCCTTATTAATGCACTGTCACTGTACAAAACTGATATATGTCACCGTCATCCCACCTGTTTCACCAAACTAGTGGAAACCAAAATAGGTGGCAACCAATTGTGTTTTCATCCATAAAGGGTATCTGCCACTTTCCCTCCCATTTTTTTGTAAACCACAATAGGTGGTGGCTAGTAGTGCTAACAAATCCATCTGGGCATGCTAGACATACTAACAAAATCTGAAAATTAAAACGAGGAAAAAAATTGAACAGAGTACCACACCAGGTTGACAAGAAGAAAAATTCATCACCATGTCGGTGAGGCTCAGAGAACTGTGCAGAATTAAACATTAAAGGGGCTATGAGAATAGTGGAACCTACCATCCGGAGATCCACTGTGAAGGGTACCATCATTGGGTTTGAGCAAGTAGGGTTGTGCGTAGGCCAGGCACCTCTTCTTGGCTGGCATGTTCGAGAAGGCGTCGAACAACATGTCGATGCAACTACTATGAGGGTGTGCCGGTGGAGTTTCTCCATCATATAACCTATGATATCAAAAATAATCTCCAGCTGCTTCGGGCTGAAGAGGTTGGGTGGAGTCTAGTCACAATCCTCAACTGGGTTCAACAGTTGAGGCTCAACCCGACAATCCATAGTTGGGAGTTCCTCCTAATCTCAAAAATAAGATCCAGTTGCTATGGGATGAAGAGTCTGGGTGGAGTCTGGTCGCAATCCTCAACTGGGTTCAATGGTGGAGGCTCAACCTAAAAATCCATCATGGGGAGTTCCTCCTAAACAAAGTAAGTGGCGCCATCCATGGATGTCATTGTATCTATAACAACAACATTGGAGTTGGGGATATCATGGGCATCTGAGACCGTGTAGAGAAGGGACTCTGGTGGAAACTGAATTGGTTCCTTCAGGAATTCCTCCTCCACGAAGGCCATTGGAGGCATATGTGGACACATGGTTAGCTGAGTCTGGGCTATGGACATATCCCTCTCCAGATTGTGCAGGCATCTCTCCCTTGTTGCGCGATTGTACCAGGTGGGATCTCACCTAGGTTTTCCTCTCTCCCTCTCGGCATGGTGGAGCCTGGAGGTCGAAGGTGTTAACTCCCAAAATGAAACCGTCCTTTCGGCCGAGTTTTGGGTTGATACCATAGCTTTAGTTAGTGTCTTCAAGTCATTTTTGAGTTTTTAACAGCTGAGAAAATTTTTGGT
>JZKD02S1673488.1:777027-788184 GCA_000966675.3 Picea glauca | reverse complement strand
AACTATATTGAGTTATCCCATTGATCCAAATCTACAAAATACAAAAAACATTAATTTCTTAAGTTACCAAGCACCTCTAGTCTGCAACCACGGAGGGTTTCTTGGAGTGATAACAGAAGGAATCTGTGTATGAGGCCAGAGAGAACCGACTTGACCAAAACCAAATTCCCGAGTAGAGAAAGGATGCAAAGCACTAAGGCGAAGTGGTGAATTCCATGGCCGAGCTGGATAGTTAACCGAGGGGCAGATATGACCACTCTACTACCCCCCATACCCAATGTCACCCTCCTACAATTAATCATTGAGGTCGCAATTAATATTGCATGGGGGAGTTGTCCCCCCTCCCTCTGCGAGCACTTATGGATGTCCTCCATCCAAGAATAGGCATTGGGGTGGCAACCGACCATATTTATGAAAAGTTCTGTGAGGGGGTTGTGTGGTCTCTCCTAGGCTACGTGTCACCCCATACGAGGCAGGATAGTCTCTTCAGGTGAGATCAAGACAACGTGCCAATAGTGTGGTCGGTGGGGATATTTGAGAATCCCATTGGATGAGATCTTCCTTTGAGTCCACTCCCTTGTTGGCTAGATAGTCTGCAATTTAATTGGCATCTCTTTTCACATGAGAGGGGATAAGTATGATATGGGGATGAAGGGGGGACTTGAAGTATTCCAACAATATTAGTAGTCTCCATTTGGGTGAGATTTTCGATGGGTGTGAACCATGGATGATTTTGGATATGAGTTGGATGATTATCTAGGAATTCCCTTGCACTATGAGTTGAAAGATATTGTGACTTAGTGCTCTAGAGTTTTGTAGGGTTGTTTTTGTTGAGTCCCATATATCCTAATGTGATGTGTAGAATTCTCCCCTCACTATCTCATAGTACCACACCAAAACCAATCAGCCCCGGATTACCCTTTGAAGAACCATCGAAGTTTAGTTTAACAAAGCCAGGGGGAGGGGACCAAGTGGTCGGACTACAACCATATTTAATATTGCGAGTAGAATTATTTCGCGAATCTTTGGTAAGATTTAGCTAGCAGGCCTGAAGGATGTTACTTTCCATAGGATTGTACTTGAGATATTCCTAAGTCTAGTGCTCGACTATAATTTTTTCTCGGATCAGGTTGAGGATCCTTGCCGAAGTGGAGTGAGGGGGGGAGGGAGTGGAGTGAAAAATTATTTTATTTCGTTATTTCCAAATTTTCCAGACTTTAAAGCCTATTATTAGCTGCCAAATGTGGTCTGATATTGGATTTTGATAGGATATTGAATCCCAATTTTCAATGGTGCTTATGATGCTGACCCGATTCTAGTTGGAGCAACGCATTAGTTGCATTGCCATATCCAAAATGGCCTCATTGTGGCTGCAATGATTTAGTAAGTGATCCATCATCTCTTCCTATTTTTGACAAAGGGGATAGATTGAAGGGACTACAAAGCCTCATTTTTGAAGGTTGTCCCAAGTGAGAATGCGGTTTTAGGAGATTAACCAGAGGAAAGGTGAAACTTTTGGCCATAATTTTGGATTCCAGATTTTGCTCCATTTGTGCTCTTTTGGTTGCATTTGGTAGTTTTCTTGGAAATGGTAACCTTCATTGACTAAGAAGTTAGCTATTGGGGAATGGCCCCATCTGAGGATGTTCGGTCCTTCCCTGATGTGGATTTTTTGTTGATTGGCACAGTCCCTATAAGCCTGCAAATCTTTCTCCTCCTGTAAGTGTAATTCATGGGGTTGAGTTTTCCACCTGCACTAGGGGTGTTGTTGATCCATATGGATATCGGTGGCCATCCACCTATTCCAACTAGCTCAAAACAGTTTTCTGGCAATTTTAACTTCTGGGGCCATTTTGAGGTCCTAAATGAAGGTTTTTTGGGATCGACCCCACTCAATGATATCCAAAGAGATGATTGAGGCCCTAAAATGCATCTCCTCAACGATACCTTTCCAACGGGCTATAACACACCTAAAACAAAGATTGTATGCAAAAGTTAAGACCCCGGGAAGTTAATGTACTAACTTACCCAAATGGGGCCCACATGACTTTTGGCACTTCATCTCCTAGGGTTAAGTTTTTGGATGTCTAGGGTTTTTGAAATTTATGTTTATTGTAAAAATGCCTTCAGAGCCTCATTGTAATCATATTATTGTGAATGAGTGTAGCGGTCACATCTCTTCTCAGAGATAAGGCACCACCATTCCAACAAGCTTGTTTCCACTGCATTTTTTTACAGTTTCAACTTATTTCCTTATTGAATAGAAAACCAATTTTACTATATCTCTATTATTTTGTCTTAAGCACCTATTAATAATCTATATTCATTTCATTCTTCTCAAAAAATCTGGATCAGTGGTATCAAAGTGGTCTACTCCTTGTTGTCTTAATGCATGTCCCCAACAAGGTCAGAGTACAAAGAGTTGGGTCTCGAGATTGTTTATTTTGAGGACAAAAGCTCTCGCACACCCAAGCGACCTCTCAAGGAAAGATTACTTTTGCGCTCCTCAAAGTTGTTACCCATGTCAAAGATTGGTGGGAAACTTTCTGTGAGAAAAAGGAAACAAAGGAACCCTCATTATTTATAGTCATGGCTACTTGGGAATCCTTTAGGGATTCTATTAAGGAACAATACTACCCTGTCGGAAGTTATGATGACTTATATACCAAATGGACCACACTACGGCAAGAAAGAGACCAAGCAGTGCCAAATTTCTCAAATATCTTCCATACCTTGCGCACCAAGTTGGGTATGAAAGATTCAAAGCAACATCTAGTTCTCAAGTATCGTGGTTCTCTACATAGATACATCCAGACTGAAATGGAATTTTTGGACATCTCAACCTTGGGCGCAGCCTACCGGTATGCCATCAAAATAGAGTAGAAGCTCAAACAAAAGACGCAAAAATTTGGGCCTCGGAACCCCTCACAAAAAAATCCAGGAAAATGCGGCCCCAACCCACAGACCAAAGGATAGAGAAAAGATGGACAATATCAGGACAACCAGTCCAATATGAAAGAAAAGAAGGACACCGGAAAAACAAAGAAAGATACCAGGAAGTGGTGCGACTTCCATAAGAGCCCTTGACATAACACTGTTGATTGTCGCTTAAAGTAGTCAATGGTGGCCGAAGTGAAATCCTCTGAATCAGATGTGGATTCTGAATCTGAGCCAGAACCAGGAAGGGGAAGACAGATCATTGACACAGAACCCAATGCAACCGTTTCTACCACCAAGCTCCAGCCTGGTGAACCAGACGAGCCAAAATAAGGAGAACGCCTCTTCCATTCAAAGATGTGGGTAAAAGGCACCCCGCTCCACTTCATCATTGATAGTGGTAGCAAAAAGAGCCTCATCTTAGAAGATGTCATCAAGTGGCTAGCCCTATCGACAATGTTGCACCCACAACCCTACACCATTGGATGGCTCCGCTAAGGAAGAGATCTCCGCGTTAGCCAACAGTGTTGAATGTCATACGACATCAAGCCCTTCAAAGACAGGGTATTGTGTGATGTTGCTCCTCTCAAAGTTTGTGATGTTATTTTGGGCCAAGATTATTTATGGAAACATCATGTTGTATATGATTCTAGGCCTTGTAGTGTTATTATTACTTTGAACAGGAAATTGTAAAGGATACCTGAGGCAGTCCCACCTAGTGTTGTTTCGTTGATCTCTGCTAAGCAATGCAGGAAGGTCATCTCTTAGACGGGGAAGTTTGTCTTCTTCATGATTCCCTCTTAGAATAAGTGAAATATCATGACCACATCCAGGGTCTCTGTGACCAACCTCTCCACACAACAGAAGAAAGTAGATAAGGTCATGGAAGAATACTTAGATATCTTCTCCTCACCTACCGGGGTACCTCTGCATTGTCAGGTCAAGCACCCCATCGATCTGACCTCCAGTGCACCGCTACTCAATGGGCCAATATATCACCACTCTCTGTTAGAGAATGAGGAGATCAAGCGACAGATCAAATAACTTCTCCACAAGGGGCACATCCATCCCAGATCATCACCCTGCGGGAGCCCAATTGTGTTGGTACAGAAGAAAGATGGAACTTGGCAACTCTGCATTGATTACCAGGCTCTAAATAAAATCACAGTCAGAAACATGTACCTAATTCCCCGAATCGACGACCTCCTTGATCAACTCACGGGGGCCAAATACTTCAGTAAGATTGATCTAAAGTCTGGCTACCACCAGGTCCCGATAGAACAAATAGATGTGTGGAAAACCACCTTTAAGTCAAAGGAAGGCCTTTTTGAATGGTTGGTCATGCCCTTTGGTTTGACAAATGATCCAACCACTTTCATGAGGATGATGGACAATATTCTGTGACCATTCACCAATAATTTGTTAGTGGTGTATTTGGATGACATTCTCATTTATAGCAAGACTTGGGTCGAACACTTGCAACATATTCAACAGGTTCTGCACACCCTGCGGTAGCACAAGCTATATGCCAACCTAGAAAAATGATCCTTCGGCATGGATAGGGTCCATTAACTGGGCTACATCATTGATCAACATGGCGTGCATGTGGATCTAGCCAAGATCCAAGTCATCCGTGATTGGTCAGCCCCAACCACACTCACTGAGCTTCGAAGCTTCTTGGGCCTTGCCAATTTCTACCGCAGGTTCATGTTGGGATTCTCCCATATTGCATGGGCCCTCAACCAAATAACCAGGGGTGGTGGTAAGGTGAAATTTGCATGGGGTCGTTGCCAAAAACAAGCGTTCGATGATTTGAAGCAGATCTTGTGCTCAACCCTAGTACTTTCACCACCAGACCTGCAACAACCCTTTGAGATCGAGAGAGATGCTTCATACTATGTGGTGGGCCTCGTTCTCACTCAACACAACCACCCCGTGGCCTATCATAGTGAGACACTATCCGATGTTGTCTGTAAGTACCCTACTTATGACAAAGAAATGTACTCCATTGTGCAAGCCTGTTGCTAGTGGAGACATTACATTCTTGGGAAGGATATAGTCATCCACACTGATCATAAGTCGTTGCAGTTCATGCAGAAAAAAGGAAAATTGCAGAATGATCGCCATCAAAAGTGGTCCACATACTTGCAACAATTCCACCTCAACATCAAGTATAAAACAAGAAGCACCAATCGTGTCACTAACTGCCTCAGTAGACCACCAGTCGCGACACTCACCATGATGCTAGACTCTTCTTGCCATGAGACCTCTCGATGGCCCCAACTATAGGAGACAGACCCGAAATTCACCACCACCTACCAAATGTTGGGTGAAAACGCAGTTGTCGATAATTTCCATCTTCAGGATGGGTTGTTGTGTCGTTTGGGCCATATATGTGTTCCATCAAGCGAGTGGGAGAAGATTATCTGGGAAGCCCACTAAAATCGAGTGGCATGACACTTCAGCATCAAAAAGATAGTGGAGATGCTACAGAAACATTTATACTGGGTGAAACTTCGAAAGGAGGTCAACAAGTATATCAAATCGTGCATTTCCTGTGCTATTGCCAAACTAACCACTAAGAAACAGGGCCTGTACACCCCTCTTCCTACTCCTGACAGGCCATGGGAATTCATCTAAATGGACTACATGTTGGGCCTCCCATCCGCCAGGTAGGGAAATGACTGTGTTTTTGTGTTTGTTGATCACTTCTCTAAGATGGCGATTATGGTTTCCTGCAAGAAGAACATCACAGCAGAGGCCACTGCCAAGCTCTTCTTTGAACGAGTCAGGGTACATTTAGGAATCACACAAACCATTGTCTCATATCGAGACAGTCTATTTCTCAGCACATTCTGGTCGAGCCTCTGGTCACTGCTGGACACCAAGCTCACCAAATCCATGGCTTTCCACCCCCAAACAGATGGCCAAACCGAGGTCGTAAATCATATGATTGTGAATATCCTTTGCATGTATAATTCAAAGAAGCCTCGCACATGGTATGAGAGCCTTCCCTATGTCCAACATAGCTACAACTGAACCCTGCATAGCTCAACCAATCACAGCCCCTTTCAGGTGGGGTTCGGATTCCAACCATTAGGTCCGATAGATATTGCACTTCCCCTAGAGGTCACCTCAACCGACTCATCTCCTGCTCCAACAGAAGCTGAAAAATCCACTCAGTTAATTGAGCAGATCCAACACATCCACCAATAGGTCCAGGATATCCTACATAAGTCTAATGACAAGTACAAGCAGTGCCATGATCAACATTGGGTGCCACATAAGTTTCAGGTGGGCGACAAAGTTTGGTTTCACTTGCAGAAAGAACGCCTTACAAGACCCCATCGGAAGCTTCGCCCACTCCATTATGGGCCATAAACCATCACCAAGTCTATGGGGGATAATTCTTTTGAGCTCAACTTTCCTCTTTTCCTTCGACTGCACCCAGTTTTCAACATGGATCTCCTTCGCCCTTATTTCCGACCATTATTGGACACCTCCGACTTAGCAGAAAAACTGAAACCAACATAGCTCAACCCTGAATGCATAGAATAAGCATCAAGAAATCATATTATGGAAACACATATCAAGGTCACTTGACAACAAAGGATCTAGCTTTATCGAGTCGTCAAAGCAAGGAAACTCCTGCACCAAGGCAAGTGGCTCACCCGAGGCCAAATTCAGTAGAAATTTCCTCATATGATGGGGGGACTCAACACAATGGAGACTGTTGCTTCCTACGAAGGGAGGATTGATCCAGATGGATATCAGTGGCCATGCACCTTTTCCAACTGGCTCAAAACAATTTTCTGGTAATTTTGGCAATTTACTATTTTTAGCAGTTTTAACTTTCGGGGCCATTTTGAGGGCCTAAATGAAGGTTTTTCATGATCGAACCAACTAAATTATAGCCAAAGACATGATCTAGGCCCCAAAATTAATCCCATCGATGATACCTTTCCAACGAGCTATCACACACCTAAAATGAAGATCGTATGCAAAAGTTACGACCCCGGGAAGTTAATGTACTAACTTACCCAAATGGGGCTCACATGACTTTTGGCGGTTCATCTCCTAGGGTTAGGTTTTTGGATGTCCAGGGTTTTTGGAATTCCTGTTTATTGTAAAAAGGACTTCATGGCCTCATTGTGATCATCTTCTTGTGAGTGAGCGCAAGTGTCACATCTCTTCTCAGAGATAAGCCGCCACCATTCCATCAAGCTTGTTTCCGCTGCATTTTTTTACAGTTTCATCTTATTTCCTTATTGAATAGAAAACTAGTTTTACTGTATCTCTGTTATTTTGTGTTAAGAACCTGTTAATAATCTGTATTCATTTTGTTCTGCTCATAAAATACGGATCAGTTGTGGTGATTTTTCCTTCCAGAGATCCTTTACATGTAGAGTGTCCCTTGATTTCATTTGTTGATAGAGGGGGTTGAGATCTTCTATGGAGGATAAGGGTGGTTGTTACTGCCAGAAGTCTTTCCAAAATAATGAATGTTCTCCAATTTGTATCTCCCAAAAAACATGCTTTTGTATGAGTGATATATTGATCCAAGCTGTGTTCCAGATATTTGATACATGGATCTGATCATTGAGTTTGATTTGAAGCTCCTCTCTAGTATTGGGCTCATATTTCCTTTTCCAGATTATTCCCCATAGTTATGTGGGATGCTTAAGCCAATGCCACCATAGTTTATCCCCCATTACTCGATTGAGTTTTCTAGTATCTCTAAGGTCCATCCCACCCAAATATTTGGGCCTGCAGATTTTGTCCCAACCCACTAGTGCCCATTTCTTGTTCGATTGATTACCATGCCACATGAAGCTTCGTTGGAGGTTTCTGATGGATCTGATGAAAAACTGGGGAGTTTCTAGAGTGATGAAGAGGTAATTCGACATGTCTTGGAGTACATATTTTAGAAGAACCAGAAGGGTTGCAAGGTTTAGCGATCTGAAGGTCTAGTTACTAAGCCCATTAGAGATGGAAATCAATAGTTTTTTCGAGTAAATATTACGTGTGGTTTCTCTCATGAGAGGAACACCCAGATAATTGGACAGAAGGGAGCTCTTTGGGATGCCCAGAATTCAGGAGATATGGTTTTGGATTTCCACTGGGGTATTGAAAAAGTAGAGCTGTGACTTGTCAAGGTTTAAGGAGGCTCTTGAAGCATGAACAAAGTCGGTGAGGATGATTTCGAGCTTATTATCCTCCTGGGTCATTGGGGTATTCAAAAAATGAGTTCCATCTAAAAATTGACTGTGGGATAGAGCTGGATAGAGGTTATGGAGTGGTATACCTTTGAGAGAGCCATCCTTTACTGAGGATTTGATGTAGCGCCCAAGGCCTTCTACCATTATGAAAAATAGGAAGGGGGAGATGGGATCCCCTTATCGTATTCCACGGTTGGGAGAAAAGGGTCAAGAGGGAACTTCATTGAAAAGGATGGAGAAGAAGGATGAGGATATGAGCTACATGATCCAGGCTACCAATAGGTTATCAAAGCCAAAGGATTCAAGGAGGGAGCTTATGTATTGCCAACTTATTCTATCAAAAGATTTAGAGAGGTCGAGCTTGATGAGAATACCTGGGGTTCTTGTTGACTTCAGTGAGTGAATGAACTCATGTGATAGGATGACATTGTCCATGGTTTACCTCCCCTCCACATATCCTACTTTCTCTTTGGAGATGATGAATGGAAAGATCGGTTTGAGTTGTAGGGTGATGACTTTCATGAATATTTTATAGATTATATTGCATAGTGCTATTGGCCAAAATTGTTTAGGATGTGTAACTCTTTATTCCTTTGGAATGAGAGTGAGGAAGGTGTCTTTGAAGGCCGAAATAAATTTCCCTAAAGTTATAGATTCGTCAACTACTTGCCAGACTTCTTCTCGGATCAACGACCATCAAGAGTGGAAGAAGTCTGTTGTGAAGCCATCCGACCATGGGGCTTTTCTACGGGGCATGTCTTTGACTGCTTGATCCACTTTCTCTTGAGTGTTTGGTTTGGTTAGTGCTTCATTTTGTTATTGTGTGACCAGGGAGGGGATGTGCCTTGTGATCTTGAAATTAGTGAGCATTCTTTCCTTTATGGGCTCAATGAGAAGATCTTTATAGTAGTTTGTCAATTACTCTTCTATGTTTGCATGATCCAGGATGGGGTTTCCTTGGTTGTCTTTTAGTTGAGTGTTTTTTTTATGTATCTTCTTTTCACCATGGATCTATGGAATAACTTGGTGTTCTTTTCATCTTCCTTCAGCCACTGTACTTTGGATTTCTGCCTCCAGAGTATTTCCTCTTGTTCTTGTTGCTCTTCCAGTTTTGTTCGGAGATAATCTTCCTTCTTTATCAAGGATGTCATTCTTTATCCTACAATAAAGACCTTCTGTAGTGCTTCTATTCGTTGCTCAATCTCTTGCTTCCTCTGTAGAATATTTATGGATACATGTTTATTCCAACTCTTTAGCTATATTTTGAAGGTTTTTAGTCTTTGCTGGAATTTATACATGCATGTGCCATGGTCTATTTTAGCTTGTTCCCACCGAGATTTGGAGAGATTTTGAAAGTATGGGTGATTGAGCCAAAAATTCTCAAATCTGAATGGTTTGAGCTTGGGCATGGCCCCAATGTCTAAACAGAGCGAGACCGGCCAATGATTAGAGCCATATTTTGGGAGGATGTTGGCTTCAAGGACTAGATCCTCCAATAAAAGTGATTATGAGATGAGGAAACAATCTAGTCTACTTGCCGCATGTTGATTCCTCGATCTGTGGTTGGACCAGGCAAAGATACCATTTGTAGTTTCTATATTTATTAAATTGAGTTGTTTGATGAGAGTTCAAAACTTACCATTATTCTGGTCCAGCCACTTGGTGCCTCCTGTCTTTTCCTCAAGTGTGAGGATGATGTTGAAATCACCTCCAATAAACCAATTCTTTGATCCCAACAATGCCCTTGTAGTGGCTATTCTTCCCATGAACATATCTTTTTCTTGTGCACTTTGGGGTCCATAATCATTTGTAATCATCCCTTCTTTTTTAGAGCCTATTAATCTGAAGTGAGCCATGAGTTTACCCACCTTGGAGAAGGGTTGGTCTATGATGACTATAGTCGGGTTCCATAAGATTTCCAGGCCCCTCACAGCCCCATTTGAGTTTGTATGAGTGGATTTACAGGTCCTCCAACAACGTTGAAATATGTCCTATGCTTCATCCCCGAGACATTTTGTTTCCTGTAAAAGGAGAATGTTTGGATTCTTTACACGAATGTTATCTCGAAGAGTCCTTTATTTGGATATTCCATTAAGCCCTGCTATATTCCATGTTATAATCTTCATCATGATGAGTTGGGGGTGGATTGAGATTCCCTTCCATGAGTCTTTGGATCTGCCCTGAGTTGAGCATGTAGTTTCCTACTTCCTTGATGAGTTGTTGTGTGGATTTGTAGCCACGATGCTTGCTTTCAAGGGAGGTATGTTTGAGCTTGGAGGATGGGTCTAAGGAGATACCTAATATTGAGGTGGATCCAATGGTAGATTCAATGAAAACTTTATGCACTTTTCTGAGTTGTTCTACTGGGATGGTTTACAACTCTTTTTTGTTGAAGGCCTCCTACATTTTTTCTAGATCTATATCTGGCAGATCTTGTTCATCTAGTTGCATTAAAGTATCCCCCCCATCCTCTGGATTGTCCACATTCTCCTGGGCTGAAAGGATTTTTTCTTGATGATTTTCTTTGGTTGACTTTGTTTGATGCTTGGCCTTTCCTTTCTCCTTGTCCTGGTTGTCGTTTTTGTATGGATTCCCTACCTCCTCTTCCTCCGAGATTTGGTTGAGAATGTCGAAGGAGTTTTTGGTGGGGATTTTCTGAGTTCTTTATTGATTTTGTTTTTTGGCAGGTTGTTTTTTCCTACCTATAACTGTGGTATAACCATCAATTTTATTCCCCTCCCCTACGGTTGGGTTTTGTGATTTCAAGGGATAGTGGAGTAAAAGGTGACCATGCTCATGTCATTTCCTGCAACAGAAAGGGATATGTTCATAGTCCATTGTTTGATTCCAGTCTACATTCTAGTATTATAGGGTTACTGAGCTTGATAGAGCCCTCGATATGTCATGGTAAACAAATATTCAAGAATAGGAAGTGTATTTCCTCTTCTTTGTAGCCTCGAATGATTTCAAATATCTTCCCACTATGTTCCCTATTCCCATG